>BJFM01002386.1:2420-13140 GCA_016586285.1 Arothron firmamentum | reverse complement strand
GGGGGGGGGGGGCACCTCCACTCCAGCGCTCGCCTCTCGGTTGGAGACGGTCGGGGATCCCCTGGGCTCCACGCCACCGACCTCCTGGAGGAGGCCAGAAAGAAATGAAGAGCCTTTGAAGGCCTCCTCCTCCTCCTCCTCCTCCTCCTCCTTCCCTCTGAGGACCTAATGAATGATTCATTTAACCCTCCACCTCCTCCTCCACCACCCAACTGCTTCAGCCAACCACCCACTTTAGCTTTCCTGGGTTTCACGGCTCAAAACTTTATTTAAAACATCCCAGCAACAAACGCATCCAACGGGTTTGGGCCTTCGCCAGCATCGTCCAATCACACGCCAGCGTGCTCCGTCCGCCATCATGAGGTCACAGGAGGCCAACGCCATCGGGCGGCGGCGGAGGAGCGCCTGTTTCCACCTTCCAGGCCGCCATAGAAACCGCCTTTTGTCCCTCAAATCTGCCTGTGTCTCCCATTAAAGTCAATGTTTGACAAATTACTTTACATAGCTCAGATGTTCACACACACACACACACACACACACACACACACACACACACACACACACACACACACACACAGAAGCGCTAATGAGACCAAGATGGTAGAAAATCCCTTTAAATGAGGTGTGAAGAGGCCGGCGAGCTGGCTGGGCCAGATGAAATCAATTAGAGGCCTCGTTATCTCCGCTCGCTCGTTAGCTTAATGGAATAATCGGCGGCGACACGGAGCGGCTAATTGCCGCCATGACACCACATTTCTGACATGAAAGGGGAAGTAAATGAACGCGGACGGCGCACTTGAAAGAACCCGGGGACGCGTTCAAAGCCGGGCTGGGTCGCCGGTTCCCCGAGCGGCGGCCCGGCGGGCTGGAGGCGGAGCCAGAGCGGCGAGGAGACCGCGGGCGGAGAAAGTAGAGCAGCTCCGAGAGGAGGCCAGGAGAAGGTGGAGGAGGCTGGGCCGGCGCTTCCTGGTCCGGTCCGGTCCGGTCGGCGTGGCAACGGCGAGGTCCGCTGTTTTCCGTCTCTTCCTGCTCCGGTTGGCGGCGGCGGTTCCTTGGCGGCGGACTGGGCGTCGACTTCTGAGGGACCCGACACAACGGCCTCCTGGAAGACGAGCGGCGAGCCAAGTGGCAGCGCTTCACAACCGGGGGGGGGTTCTTCTTCTGGGGCCCCGGGCCAGGAGCGGCGCCAGGAGGGGACGCGCAGAGCCTCTTCATCGTTCTCCACCACCAGAACCGGCCTCCAGGAGGAAGAACGCCATCTGCTCCGCCTGGACCCGTTCACCGGTTTGCCCATAGAACCTTCTGCGTCTGAAACCGAGTGATCCAGATCCAGAACCTGGACCAGAACGGGGTTCTTCTGGAGTCTGCACTTGGTGGAAACACCGGTGAACTGGTCCTGACCCGGCCTGATCTGACCCAGAACCAGAACCCCGACTGTGACGATGATGTGATTATTCACATCGTGTTACCATGGCAACAGCGAGAGTCTGGGTTTGGATCACTGTGATCTAGACCGGTTCTAGAGTCACCGGGTTCTGGGTCAGGATCCGGATCCTGCTGCGGACCGGACCAAGACAGAATCCAGGTCCAGATCCAGGATCCAGGATCCAGGATCCAGGATCCAGGATCCAGGATCCAGGATCCAGGATCCAGGATCCAGGATCCAGGATCCAGATCTAGGATCCAGATCCAGGATCCAGGATCCAGATCCAGGATCCAGATCTGGACCCACAGGTTACCAAATGTTGTGAAAACCACAGAAGAACTTTTTATCCAACTATCTGAGGGGGAACCAGGATCTTCTACCACCAACTTTGTTGCTGGAGTTGAGCGAAGGTCCCAGTCCGACCGGATCCGAGGAGGAGAGAATCCGTAAGTTAAACTCCTGATTGATGTGTGTTTTCCGCCTTTTGATCAGCGATTATCACACTTTAATAATTCAAAGTACTAAAAACTTAATAAAGACTGAAGGAAAAAGCTGCAGTTTGGACTTCAGAGACTCCGGAGGAGCTTTGACGGACGCGTCGGACGGACGCACGGCCAGGAAACGGCGGCGGAGGGGAGGAAAAAACAACCCAAAAAAACCCGGAGGTGGACAGATGAGGAAGAGGAGAGCTGTAGGAGGAGGAGAGGTGTGACGGAACGGGCCGCCCCCCCCTAATTGGTACTTAAACACCAGCGCGAGCAGAACTGTTGCTATCATAAGAAATTGATGAATTAACTGAGGGAGATGGGGGGGTGGGGGGGGCCTGGTGGGGGGGGGCTCTGAATCTTTTAAGAGGATAACTTACTTGGGCAAAACAGCTGTTTATGCATTATTTGTGCGGCGAGCCATTTACCGCCGTTTAGGAGGAAAAGCTCGGTTCCCGGGCTGCAGGAATGGCCCGGGGGGCCACGGAGGGGTGTTTTTGGAGGGGACCCCGGCGGCCCATCGGCCACCGATCAGAAAGGATGAAAAATTCATCCGCTAAGGTTGCGTGTTGAAGTCTCCGGTACGACCTGTCACTTCTGGAGATCCGTTTAAGGGACAAACCGGTCTGCGGGGGGCCCGGATGGGAACGCGGAGGGGGGTCCAAGGGTCCCGGCCTCATCACCGACCGGGGTTGGTCCCTAGCAGCTACTTCCAGGTGTGGAAAACCCGCCAAGCCTAGCTAGCTTTAGCCTTTAACTCATTCAGCTTTGATCTTCCAAAGATCACGTGGACCTGTTGGGGGGGGCACTTCTCCCAGTTCTCCCAGTGCTCTGCTGGTTTTACCACTGATGTCATCATTAATTCCAGGTTGTTGCCCTTTGAACTGAAGCTAACGTTAGCGTAGCTTCCCAGCTTAGCGATCCTGCCGCCCCACTTCCCCCCCACAGGTCGTCGCCTCTCTGCCTCGGGCCCCCTCACGTCTTTGGCCCATGACGCTGATCAGGCCTGATGGAGAGAGATTAAAGTGTCAGAACACACACACACACACACACACACACACACACACACGAGCACTTTCTCTTCCTGTTTAGATGAAAATACGATAACCATCGTTGACCCTGTTTAGCCGCAACATCAATGTTAGCTTCCAGAGAGGCGAAGCCACCTGTGGCCCCCTGCTGGACGGCTGCAGAACTGCAGGATGGATGGACGGATGGATGGATGGACGGGTGGGTGGATGGATGGATGGGTGGGTGGATGGATGGATGGGTGGATGGATGGGTGGGTGGATGGATGGACGGGTGGGTGGATGGGTGGGTGGATGGGTGGATGGATGGATGGGTGGGTGGGTGGGTGGGTGGGTGGTTGGATGGATGGGTGGATGGATGGATGGATGGGTGGATGGATGGATGGACGGGTGGGTGGATGGATGATGGATGATGATGGATGCTGGATGATGGATGGATGGATGGGTGGATGGATAGATGATGGATGGATGGAGGATGGATGGATGGATGGATGTTAGATGGGTGGATGGATGGGTGGATGGATGGATGATGGATGGATGGATGATGGATGGATGGATCGATGGGTGGATGGATGGATGATGGATGGATGGATGAGTGGATGGATGGACGGATGGATGGATGATGGATGATGGATGGATGGATGATTGATGGATGGATGGATGGATGTTAGATGGGTGGATGGATGGATGGATGGATGGATGGGTGGATGGATGATGGATGGATGGATGGATGATGGATGGATGGATGGATGTTAGATGGGTGGATGGATGGATGGATGGATGGATGTTAGATGGGTGGATGGATGGATGGATGGATGGATGGACGGACAGATGGATGGATGGGTGGATGGATGATGGATGGATGGATGGATGGATGGATGGATGGATGGACGGACAGATGGATGGATGGGTGGATGGATGATGGATGGATGGATGGATGGATGGTCGTCTTCGTCCTCCACAGAAGGGTGGGGGCTTCCTGGCGGGGGAGGGGCGGACCTCATCATCATCATCATTCAGCCCAGTCGCGGCGGCTAGCTGCTGATTAGCCGCCAATTTATTCAGTCTGCAGCGAAGGGGGCGGGGCCGGGCCCAGATGGAAGTGTTTAAATGTCAGAGGGACGGGGACGCGCTCATCAACCTTTGGTCACCGCCCGCTTTCAATATTCTTATTATCTCATGTTTTAGTGATGAGAGTTGAGGAGTGAGTCAAGTTTAACCTTCGCTCTACCTGAGGAGCCATGAATATTAACCAGCCCATTATGGTACCTGATCTGAAAGAACGTGAACCCGGCCGCCTCCTCCACCGCTCTCCCTCCCTCCACTCATCCCTTCCTCCTTCACCTCTCTTTCTCCTCCCTCACTTCTGGTTTTCCGTTTCCTCCCACGTTTCAAACCAGTCGAACCAGTCGAACCGGTCAGGTTTCCCAGGTGCCTAAAACACCACAATACTCCTTTATTTTCGTGTTTTTATCTTTGTGTGGGTGGTGCTGTGGTAACAAGGTGTGTATTTGCTGTTGAGGTTGTGGTTTTTTGCGTCTCGGAGTCGTCGTCGGGTTTTTATCCTGATAATTTATGACTGAAAGCGAAGCTTTATGAACAGACTCAAACAGCAACCGATGAGTCTCTCTCTGGGCGGGGGGGCGGGGGGGCTGTTTACCATGCAGAGATGGTGTTTGCATAGATCACACCAAACTGGGACGTGTGTGTGTGTGTGTGTGCGTGTGTGTGTGTGTGTGTGTGTGTGTGTTGGATTAAGGATGATCAAGGCTCTGTTGACATACAGTCTCACTTCTCCCACGAGGGCCTGGTGTGTGTGTGTGTGTGTGTGTGTGTGTGTGTGTGTGTGTGTGTGTGTGTGTGTGTGTGTAGTTGCTACTGAGTGCCAACAAACCCATTTTACTAGCAAAGTGAGGACATTTTGTCTGGTCCTGCCAGCTTCAAAGGCCAGTTTGAGGGTTTCGGGTCAAGGTCAAGGGGTCAGGGGTCAGCTGGGGTGGTCAGGGTTAGGGTTCAGGGGCTGGGTAATAGATGCTCTATGAAGGTCCTCACAAACATAGAAGTACGAGGATGTGTGTGTGTGTGTTGGGGGGTTGCCACGTCTGTCTGAGACGGACCAGAAAGACGAGCGTTCCTTCCTCCTCTCGGCTCAGGAAGAGGCAGACCGCGTCATGTGACCAGCTCAGACGCCACGGTAAGGCACGTTAGCCACCCCCCCCCCCCAGCCCTTCCACGTGCACTCATGGAAGGGCTGAAGGAGAGGGGAGCCCCACCCTCAGCAGCTCGCCATCAACACGTGGCGCGGCGCTAATCCTCGCCGTGATAACAACGGTAATAATCCTGTTTAAGCCCCTCTGGTCCCAGATCAGATCCAGCGGTGAACCAGCAGCAGCTATTGATCCGGGTCTGTGTTGACGGGTCGTTGTCACGGCAACTCTGAAGGACGTGGACGGACGGGACAAACAGGAAGCCGGAGAGGCTAACCTGGAGGAGATCACAACTTCCTGGCAACAGTAACCGTGGAGAAGTTGAGCCTGCGCCACGCGGCTGTCAATCACCCTGTCAGGAAGGCCCCCCCCCCACCCCCCACCCCCCAACTCTTCCTCCCCAAACCCTCCTGGCCCCGGAGCCGAGGGCCGATCGATGCGCCGGTGCGATGGAGGCGCGCTCACAATGCGGCGGGGGTCTGCATCTTTCAGAGGGCCAATCGATACGCTTCTTTTTCTCCCCTTCAAAGGCCCAGAAAGGAGTGAGAGGAGCGCGTGAGGAGGAGGAGGAGGAGGAGAATGAGCGACGCCAGCGTCTCTTTCACCCGAATCCTCGCCGGACCGGGTCTGACCTCGGGGTCAAAGCAGAGCGAGGGAGAGCAGGAAGGAAGGGGGAGGAGAAACAACTTTATTCCAGTGTCTCTGAAAGAATTGACTTTATTTTTCTGTTTTTTTTTCCCCTCCATCTTTTAATGAGAAATTCCACTTTTCCCCCACTTTATACATCTGTTTCTGTCGGACCCAAACCGCGGCTAAGCTAACAGCGGCTAACTGGAACGCGCGAGGCTGGTTCTCGTGGTGATTTTTCTTTGTTTTTCCTGCGGAGGGAGCAGATTTGTTAGGTTAAACCTTTAACAAACAGCCATGAACCGCGCACGCCGTCTCCGCCTCCTCCGGGACTTCAATCATCAAAGACAACGAGGCCGTCTTTGATGATGCGGATGATTAGCATCTTTAGGTTTGACGAACTTGTGTCCCGCTTTCCTCTTCGGCCAGCGTTCCTCGCCGCCCTTCCTGGCCGCGGCGGCTGCGGGCGTCACGGACGATTAGGTTTTGGTGATTCCTCTTCCTTTCTTCACCAGAGGCTCTCGCTAATTTGATGCTCTGGTGAGGAAGATCGTTGGCTTTAATACAAATCATGTTTCAATCGTTACTTGAAGACCTTAAGCCGCGGCGCGCCTCCCTGGAGGCCGGCGGTAATGAGGCCTGCTGGGATTTCAATCATTTTTACATCTGTTGAAAAATAAGGAGAAAAGAGGAAAAAACAGAGGAAAAAGAGAAATGAATCACCCCTCCCTTCCTGGCTTTACCCGATTGGAGAAAATAATTTGTTTTGAGGATTGATATAATGAAAAGCAGCTCGTCTTCCTCTCTTCCACTTTTGTGTTGCGGCGGCCTTGAAGTCTCATCTCGGCACCTCGACGCGTTCTGACGCTTCTCTCCTCCCCTCATCCCTAAATAAATAAATCTTTCTGATATTAGGTTTCAGACACCTCTTAATCACGCAAACCCACTCTTTCGCCCATCATCCCTCCGTCTCTCTGGTGTTTTCCTCTCAGCGATTGGCGGCTAACGCGCGCCGACACCCCTCCGCATCGGCTTTTTTCCGCTTTAATTCTCTCTAAACGTGGAGCCCGAGGTCCAAACAGGTGGGAGAAGGTACAAATCCAGCCCTCAAACGCGCCGCTAACTGAAAAAAAAAACCCCAACATTTCAGGATTATTATCATCCGATCGATACGGTTCGGCGCCTCCAGCTAAGATGGAATCCGAGCATCAACAAGGCTGAACAATCCTCCAAACGTTTCAGTCACCCTGAAAATAAAGAACACTTCCAGACGTTAACACCATTTAAATTCCAGCTACGCGGAGAGAGAAGTTTAGCATGAACTTCTCCACTCGTTTGGAAACGCTGTCAGGAAACAGCTGTTGGCATCGTCCACATTAGCATGTCCCGCTAGCCTTTAGCCCGTCCATCCATCTGTTAGCAGTTTATGGCTGCTTATGGGCTTGGACCTGGAAGCTGCTGATTTCCAGCAAATGTTTGACAAATGTGGTGTGGTAATGTGCATTTTTAAACATAATTTAGCCAATGATAGCCGCGCACCAGCTGAAGGTCAGAGCATTGTTTTGATATTTCAAATAAATGACCTCATCTGTTGGAGTGATTAATAAATATTATTACCTATTAATTACCCAACAGTTGGAAGTCACTAATCAAAGTCGATCTATTGAGACCAGGCTAGAGTTTGTGATAAAGTCGACCAGATGCCTTCAGGAAGCCGCTGTGAGGGCGGAGGGGGCCAGGGCCCCCCCCCCCCCAGTGGCGGAAAGGTCCCAGAATTCCTCCTAACCAAGCAGCCGTGGGCTTCATTTCAAATATTACAGCTCTGATGTAACAGTTACGCTTCAGGACTCCCAGTGTTTCAGCTCCGGCAGCTTTTTACGGCTAAAACAGCCGCAGCCAATCAGATTAAAGGGATCTGCTGCAGCGGACAGGTGACGGCAGGGGCCCGTCCGGGCCCCCCCCCGGGGCCCCCTGCTGCAGCTCCGCCAGGAGGCTTCAAAGCCGGGCCGGCCGGCCCGAGCGAGGCGTCCGTTTGATATCCAGAAACATGTTTGATTTCTGCTCACCGACAAAATAAAATGAGCCGATCGATTCAGGCACCTGAAGAGCCTCAGCGGCTCTTCCTGTCAACACCAGAGAAGAAGAGCTGAAACACTGCCTCTACATAATCCAATGAGCTGAATTCCAACAATGTTTACTGAGTTTTTTTCTTATTTCCCCCTGTATTTATACTTAATTTGCATAATAAACTGTAGTATCAGCGCCCCCTGCTGGACAAACACGTGACTGCGTTGATCTCACCCTGAACACAAACCTCCTCCAACAAGCGGTCAAACACTGACGCCGTGTGGTCAGACACGGTACTGCACCTCTGGTTAGTGTTCAACTCTCTCAGGTTACCAGGTTACCAGTGGTGACTAACCCATCCTGCCGCACCGCTTAACACGGTTAAAGTTGAACAGTCAGACTAGTCTGGACGAACAGGCTACTTGTGGTTAATTCGTCACGTGACCGGGTTTAGAACGTCACGGCTCGTCGGCCTGAATGGGAACCTGACACATTGTGATTGGCGGGGAGCGCGTCCAGGTGCGCGGGTGGGCGGAGCTCCGGCTGTTTGATCCTGTCCGCGTTGTGCGAGCACGCGGGGCCTGAACTTTTGGCTACAAACGTCTCTTTTGGACTTTTATTGAGCAGTTTTGTTCGACTTTTCGGCACCAACGCGCACGGTCCAGCTGCACGTGACGGTGAGGGCTACGTCACCGGGCAGGTAGGAAGTTAAACGACAGACACATTTACGTCACGTTACGACAGAATGTTGAAATTGTCCAGTTGGGGTGAATAATCACGGTCACCTGGAGACAGAAGCTACTTTTATCTCAGTTTGGCCGTAATTGATGAATAACAGAGGCAGCGGTGCCTTCTAATGAGAAACTTTAGTCCTGTTTGGAGTTCGGGCCTTTTACAGCCTGTTTTCACGACCGTGTCACTGTTCTGGCGCTGTGGGGAGTAAAATAACCTTTTTAAATACATTTGTGCGCTTTAAAGTGAAGTGAAGCGTGTTTGGTCTTTTATTCATTCTTAAACTTAAAGAGGATGAGAGCAGAGATGAAGATGTTCTCTCGTGGGTGGAGGACATCAGGGGGACATGCTGGGTGTCCAACAGGAACTATGACTTTAACTGTGATGGATCTGAAATCATTTTTACCAGCTAAAAAACAAAACAAAAAACAAACAAACAAAAAACAACAAAAACCAACGTTTATTTGAACTTTTCTAAACTTTAAACAGGAAACAAAGTACGTGTTTCTGGCTTTGGCCACTAGAGGGAGCTACCGCTCCACAGTTGAGTTCCTGATGTTCAGAATTCACAAAATTATAGATTTTAATTAGAATTTCTATAATTAAAAACAGAAAACGTTGGACATATACATTGGATCAATTACTTGTCTGCTATCAAGTAAACTTGTCCTGTGTAATCATGATGATTAAAAAATTACAGTAAATAAATTAAAGACTTCGTTTTAAATGATTTGTTTTATCACAGTTGTGAGAGGACAGATGTTAAATCTGCTCAAATCTGCTTTAGTGAGAGTTAATCTTTTGTTTGCTTCTTTATTTTTTGGCCAGAGTTTGAACTCAGAGTGATGAACATTAACCGACGCGGCCGCAGCGCCCCCTGCCGGCCGCCCACCGCACTGAACACCGACGCCAACAGGTAGGGTTAAAATCCGACTCCCACAATGCACCATGTGAGCTGGGCTACCTGGGAAAGTCCTGGGTTCCTGCTGGCGTTTGTCTGATTCTCAGATGGGTGAGACGTAGCAGAGAAAATAAATTAAATGCATAAAAGAGGTGAGTTAATGCTCAGAAGGAGGTTTTCCTTTAAAAGCGCGTGTGTGTGTGTGTGTGTGCGTGTGTGTGTGTTCTCGCTCGCCGGCCTCCCTCTGCGGCCTGTCTGTTACCCAGAGGCCTTTGCGGCGGCCAGCTGTCAGGGCCTCCATCCAGCCTCCTCTGACTGTGGGAAAGTGGGAGCCCTGGTTTTGTCCCACAAGACTCGCTAATATCTCCCAGCAGCGCAGCGTCTCTCATCCTGCTTCCTGGACCTTCCGTCTAAATATAATCGGGTCAAGACGGCAAGAATTCCACAACCCTGAACTCAGATCAGCTTCTCCAGCGATGCTGCTGCACTTAAAGCTGCTGAACCTGTGAAGAGGTGGGAAAAAAACACCCAAAACCTGCGAAAAATAGCCCTGAAAACCTTAAAAACCTGCAAAAAATGTTCAGAATCTGGAAGGAAAATGAGAGAAGGAGCATTTAAATCAGGCCGGTGGTCGCCTCCGAGCTGCTGCTGCAGCCTGTGATGAGCTGAGGAAGGTCATCAGCCTGTAATTTTCTCCTTTTTCTTTCCTCTGCGGCTGGAAGCGAAGCGGCAGGACGGATGAGCCTGATTGGCCGAGGACGGCAGCACTTAAGCGCATCTCTGCGCCAGCGGCAGCAGGCCATTACTGTCCAGGAAACACGCTGAATTATTCAATCACTTCCTCTTTGCATCCTCTACAGGATGCACGCACTATCCAAGCTCTGTGTGTGTGTGTGTGTGTGTGTGTGTGTGTGTGTGTGTGTGTGTGTTCTTTGTCCAGCAGAATCTAAATGCTGAGAGTACCAGGATGCTCTGCGCTGCCCCCTGGTGGCGGCGGCAGCCTGCGCTTCGCGTTTGGCTCGTTTTTAACGTTGTTTTTTTTTGTTTTTGTGGCTGAATTTTAACGGCGAACCCGTCTGATTGGTCCGTTTCCCTTCAGGCAGATTCCAGATGTCAACATCTGGGCGACGGCGGCTCTGCGGGGTTAGCTTAGCCGAAGTCTCAGCTCCGATAATACCTCAGAAATCAGACGTAGCCGTGTTGGGGGGTCTGGGACGCGTCTTATAAAGGTGGAGGGAAGGGGGGGG
>BJFM01002385.1:379207-418971 GCA_016586285.1 Arothron firmamentum | reverse complement strand
ATTTAACTCAAAATCTGATTAAAAACTACAGTTGTGAGTCGATCAAAGCAACAGTCAAACTAGTGCTTTGATAAGTAAAAGTCATTTCACCAGCAAGACCAGTGGGCTACTGGAGTAAATGCACAGTTAGGCTGGACACCTGGGTTCAGAGGTCAGGACAGGACAGCATTGAGTTCCTTCACCAAGGGGACAGGAGCAGAGAGAAAGGATGAATGGAACGGGCAGAAAAAGGGAAGATTAAAGTAGAAAAGGTGAACTGATGAAAGGCTTATGGGAGCTGAAAGAGATAAAAGAAGAGGGAGGGGGGAGATGGAGAAAAATGAAGGGATAAGAAAGAGCAGGAGATGATAGAATCTTTCAAGACATGTCAGAAGCAAACTCTCTGAAGGCCTGACAGACTGATGAGTAAATGAGATGAGATGTTGGATCTAACCGTGATTGACGAGATGTTACTGAAACACTGGAAAGAGGCAAAAATAGCCCAAGAAGACAGGATTAGAAATGACAGATGCCTGTTGTTGTGTTGCCTCTCATTATTCTCCAATTAGTCTCAGAAGGCTAAGAAGACCAGTTTTACCATTAATGAGAAACGTAAAGACGACCAAGGTGCCAATTACAGCTGGAGAAAGGATCCTTCAACGACGCAGACAGCAGATGAGACAATAAGAGCGTGAGTGAGCCGGTTAGAGGAAGAGGGGACCTTTGGAACAGCTGAGGCGGGGCACATTTCCTGCTCTGTTCAGCGTTTACGGCGGTTTTGAGTCTCTTTGTGAAGGGCCGACGCTAACTCTAAAGATAATCTTTTAAAGTCCAACAAAAAGGCTTTTTGACATCCGTTAACCAAACGATTGTTCTATAATTGGCTCTGCTCTCCTGCGAGTGATGAGACCGTTGTGAATACTGAGCAGGTGTGCGTCACGTGGTTTAGAACCGTGAAATCAAGGCCGGATAGTCGGAAGTGGATCGCGAGCGCCCGGAGCGGCCTGCTGCTAGCCAGGGTGTCTGCCATTTCTGAGGGGCTCCTGGATGGGCGGCGAACAGATGGGACGCTCACTGGTGAGAGCAAAAGTGTTGCCAAAACAGACTGTGGATGAAGCCTGCAAGTGGATGAAGAAATGGTGGAAAGCTGCGGGCTCTTGCAGAACAATTAATTTGGTTTTGAAGTTGAAAACACACAAAACACATATCAAAACAATGAATCCTGAGTGCTGCTCAGTGCCTTGCTTTGCTGGGGCAGCAGCAACTCGCTGCAGAGGGAGGGGCCTAATGAGCAATTAAGAGTTGAAAGAGACTGACTGATTAGGTGTTCCACTATATCGAGCACCAAGCAGATGGGGGGGCTAGAAGATGATAGCATCAAAGAAGACGCATCAAAACAACATCTAAACAAAAGCATGATGATGGATGCTGCACACCTTTGAGCTTTCAATCAGGGCCAGAAGTGGCAGATTTGACCGGCCCGCAACAAGACAGCAGTGTCAGGATGGATGGACGGAGAAACAAATGATGGACGATGCTGTTAAAGAAGAGTGAAACAAATGAAACAGCCGGCCACTGTCAACTGAGGAAGCTGATGATGGAGGGGCGGAGAATCATCGTGTGATGAAGAGGAGTAATTACAAGACTGACTGACTGATAGGGAGCGAAACGCCGAGTGAGTGATGAAAATGAAAAGGCGCGTGATGACACTTGAGAGGCAGAGGATGAGAGGGGAAGGGATAGACAAATAACAATGTCTGAGGAGGAGAAGCAAGCTGTGTGTGACAGAGGGACGGGTGGCAGACAGAGCAAAGCAGGGCACCAGGTTGTTGAAACTGCCAACAGAAAGGCCAACGTAGCAGGTCAGGCTGGTACAGGCCAGCCGGAAGACAGCCAAGACTAATTAGCACGAAGAGCTAATGCAACCTGAAGCAATCAAAGCACCGCGGTCAATAAATTGACTCTTCTCTGTGCGTCCACTCGGACAAAGGCAGCCGTCCCACGGAACGTCCGATCGAGCCGTTAGCGTAGCTCGACTGGCTCCTTAAATGCACTGGAGACGGAGGGCTCGATGGATTGACCGAATTAACAGGAGAAATGGATTAAAATTTCAATATTTAACCGGGAGCGGAGCTGGGAATGCTAAAGAGAAACACAGCGAGAGGATTACAAAAAAGGGTGAAAAGAGACTCCTGAGGTGGATGAAAGGATGAGTGATTCAACTGTTGACTGGCTGTTTATCCACAGCAGGCACCTGATGAGCAGGCTGATCAGAGGAAACCGCTGGAGCCGGGCCCAGAGACGGTTCTGGGGAATGGGAACTGGGAGGGGGATTAGAGGAAGGGGAGCGCTAGGTGTAGGTGCAACCTCCACCAAAAGGATTCTGCAAACTAGGATTAGGGAGTTAGCCTGATAAGACCAAGATATGACTGAGAAGGAAATCTGAACATTAAATGGCAGATTTATAATCCTAAATCAGGCTACGTCAAACGTTGGGTTTCGATCCGGTGGCTGAAAGGTTGTGTTTTTGCTTTTTTTGTTGATTAGTCTGTTTTGTGCAGGGTTAAATAACCTGCTTGGGGAGGGCAGGGAAGAGCTGCGTTCTTCATGAAGGATGAAGAGAGGAGAACAGAACAGAGATGACGCAGGGACGCATGGGAGACAGGCGGGGGGAGCGACATGGCGTCAGTCGCTAGGCCGCTATCCCACAACACCTGTGAGCGAGCGTGTCGTGCAAATTCAAATCTGTGGGCGCAAGTGGAGCAGAACTGGATTAAAGCAACAGTTTCTCCTGGCTGACCCTTAAAGCAGCGCTGCACACAACCACGCCGCCAATTCACACAAATCTCTTCACAAGTGAGTCTGGACTCAAATACATCAGCTGCTTCACACCAGCGTTGTTGGAACCGGGCCCAGAACACGGGCCACAATCGGAGTTTTTATGGGCAAAACGGCTCAACAAGATTCATGCAGTATTTGCTTTTTTTCCAAAGTCAGACCGATTGATGGCGGCTCCACACTCCTGCCCCTGAACACTGCTGTGAAATGAGTTCGGAACAGATGCCCCAGCCTCACGTTTAACGCAGAATCTGCGCTCAGAGAGGAGGCGGCTCAGAAAAGTGGCAGATATTAATTATAGCCTTTTGTCAACTTCCATTTTAAACCCTATTACTGTGCAGTTTAATGAGACGCTGCTGCCGTCTGGAGTGAAAGAGAACCAAAACTCACTAATATGGCAGCTGTCGGCGATGAAAAATTATTTACAATCTGGCTAAAAAGGCTAACGTGCTAAATCACGTTCAGCCTCGTTAATTACTGCAGGTGTACGACATGACGTTTTTGAACCCAAAACTTTCTGTTGTCGACTACAATGGGCCTGGTTGATGCTTGTTAAGCCTGTGTATGTATATAAGCAATGATGGTTGTTTCTCCATTGTCTATTTACATTGAGAAAAGGCTAAAAAGAGCCAGGCAGATGGAGCCACCCTCACAGGATCATTTGGAAATGCTACCATTAGCAAATACGCTAGTAAACAAACTATGCTGTGATAGTTATAAAGAAAAACTCAGAGGCTGATTAGCAAAGATAGAAAATGAAAGTCCTCGTGTCCCTGGACACACTCGCTGTGAGGAAAACTGATCTACAATCTTCATCCAAAAACAACTTATTTACATAATTGTTTGAATTCCTAAACTGGGGACGGGAAAGAAAAGAGGCAACAAAACCATAAAAAAAAAAACAAGGAATAAAACTAATAACCAAAATCTTCCTAACAGGAAGGCTTCCAGCAGGATTTACTCAGTCAGGATTGTGCACAGTTGCACGTATACAAAGACAAGCCGGGTTTTTGCTCTCTCAGGAGGTTTTGGGGGGAATTAGTCGAGCTGTTTCGGGAAAACTGATATTTTGAAGCGGCCCTTTTGTTTTAGAGACAAAACATCTGTAGCTCTGCAGTTTGCCTTCTTCTGGCCGTGACGGTGACCTCGGGGGTGCTGCCAGGTTTACCCAGCATGACCTGCTGCTCACACATGAACGACACAAAGATGGGAAAAGGGGGAGACGCTCTCCACGGATGCAAACGCTATCTGAGCCTTTGCGTGGAAACTTTCCGCTTTAGCATCACTAACGCGGCTGAAACGGTGCGTTTAAAGTCACCGTTTCTGACCCTCTGCCGCCTCTCACCTCCCCTCGCTCGCTAGCTCGTCACCTTCCTGCCTTCTACCCTCTCAAACACAGCGATCCTTCTCCCCGACCGAGTGGGCGCTCCTCATCCCTGACCCTGGCTCTGACACTGATGGATGGTTTAGCGCCTTTACATGCGTGTCTTCGCCCATTTGCTTAACCAGACATTCGCACACTCCTCCCTCTCGTTCCACCCCCTCCTCCTTCACCATCTTGTGCAATCCTTCCCATTTTCTTCTCCTTGTTGCTCCCCCTCGGTGCATTTACTGCAGTTTGCCTGCGGTTTATCCGCTTTCACACGCGACACTGATACCGCCTCCTCCCCGTCCCTCTACGCTGCAGGAATAAAGAGGACGGAGCATGACAGAGGAATGACAGGAGTGGTAGTATCAAAAGGATGAGTGGGCTTACAGTACACACGACTGGTGCGCGAAGAGGCTACGTGGGCGTCCTTTTGTTCCTTGCCTAGAGAGAACTCGAGTGTGTGTGTTTGCCGGCCTCCTATAATTATGATTGCGTGGGAAGACTGTTTTGGTACGCTCGCGGTTGTTTCTGCGTGCAAGTGCTCTCACCTAATAGAGGGCCTGGATTATTACCGGTGCACGTGAGGAAGTGGTGCGCATTCCCAAACCGAAGCAGGGATTCTACAGCCGGGTCTCCTAACGCCCCCCCCATGCCTGTCAGCGGTGTTTGAGGGGGGCTTTGCGGTGTACCTATTCACACTCCATCTCATCTGTGGATTACCGTGCTTGTGATAAGTGGCTTTGGAGGGCTAATACAAATCCCCTTGTTTGTAAACACTGCAACATTCCCTAAGTTGATTTAAGTCGATTACGGGCTAATGGCATTTGTGGGATCTGGAGAGGGTGTAAAATTATGGACATGATGTGCAGATTTAATAAATAAACATGCATCTTAATATCGAGATTAATTCCAGATAGACTGTTAGAGGGGATGACATTTGTAAGGGTCCGCAGAGGAGGAAAACATGGATCTAAGCCTTTCAGAGCACTGGTTTTTAAAGTGAAACATGCAGCATATCCAAGCAAACAGAGCTGTCAGAGTGCTGCCTGGAGCTCGTCTTAATTCAGCATTTAATTGGGTTTGGGTTCGTTTCTAAAGTATTACAGAAATATTAGAGGATTCTTAGCTGTTGGCCGCCACATTTAGCCGCTTCTGGCCACACAGTAAGGTGGCGTGCTCCACTGGTGCTTTAACATGGACTTTTTTGGAACTTCAAGAGAGGTTAGTGTCAGTCTGGAGCTTTATTGTGAGCTGGAACACAGCAGGAACCGCTCTGAGCTCGCCTGGCGTCGACCTTTCTGCCTTTGCCTTTCTGTTTGCTGCTCTCGGGAGGATATTAGACTTCCAAAAATAGAGTGAAGCAAAAATAAAAAAACCCCACTTCTTCCACCACATAACAGAATTTCCTTTAAGTTTAGCTCTATGTTCTTCTCTGTCTGTCATGCGCTCACTACCTTTTTCCTGGCCAACTAAATGGCTAATGGGGTTATCTCCATACTGCAACGGCTGCTGCTTTAGCTTCGAGCTTATTCAGCCTGTTTTTATTGCTTATAGAGCCACACTCCTCCCTTAACGCAGAGAATAAATACATAACTGTGCGTGGCGGTGTATGTACTATTAAAGTACTGGGACTGCTTGGTTAAATGATCTCTGAATCATCCTCATCATTCTATTAATAGAGGGCCAGTCGCTCTTCATTGAAGCTCTAATAATCTGCGACTGTTGGCTCTACAAAAGCAATCATGTGACTTTCATCACCAAAACTGAAAGAGAATGACCTCTTGTATTGATGGCAAACATCACTCGATCTTTGTTTGTTTGCTCCTGCTAACCTCCGTCCAGCACATTTCCCTGAAGGCATCTGCATAAAAAAGCAGAAACACCGAGTCAAGCAGAGGACGAAGACAGTCCCACCCAATAAAACATGCAGGAACCTGATGGAGGAGGGGGTCAGGAAATGGGGCATGGTGTCATCCATCTCTGGGTCAGATCGATCACCCGGCGGATCGATCGGTTACCCCTCATTTGTGTGTCAGACAGCTTCAATATGGTGTTGTTCCAAGGTGGAAATAAGATGTGTAACCAAGAGCTAAAGAGGGAGAAGGGTGGAGGCAGAGAGGGCGGGGGGAGATGAAGCATCAGCGACACGTGCAGAAGAGCACAGAAACCGTGTTTACGGCAGGTTTGGCTGTCAGCAAGAAGTGGAGAGCAGGGGAACTCTGATGGGCCTGCAGACTCAGCAACACTACACCCCACACAGGCAGCCAGGAGGTGCAGGCGGAGGGGGGCATCGCGGGGCCAAGCCCAGACTGATAACACTGTCATTCCCCAGCTGCCCGAAGGGCAGACGAGACAAAGGAAAAGAGAGGAACCGAATGAGATGCAAAATAAAGGAAACGCGAACACTTACAGAGCCACTGGCGAGAAAAAGAAGAAAATGGCTGCAGCACGGAGGGCTGACAACAAAAGAGGCAGAGCTGCAGAGAGCAGGTGGAGGTGGGTGTGAGGAGAAGCTGCAGCCCAAAGACTGCGTAAGAAAAGGTCGACTAATACAGTGCAGAACGCGCGGCGGCAGCGCGCCTCTGGACGGGAGCAGGAGCGCTTCTGGAGCCAAGCCAAGCGTCCAAACACCTGAGAACAGGCTGGTGCCGAAGCCGCTGCCGAGCCCGCTGGGGTCCCAGCAGCCCTTTTGTTTCTGTGGCGTTTTTACATTTCAGTCTGCATGCCTCTGCGGGAGATCAGGAAGAGCTGGGAATGAGTGTCACCGCAACCATTCACACACACACACACACACACACACACACCCTAGAGAAAAGGATGCAACAATCTGCTAATTAAAATCTATTCTTAGGTGTGTTTGAAAATTTCAACTTCCTTCTAGCCTATGAAAACGGTTCTCTATCTCAGGATTGGTTTCCTTTAATTTTGAGTAAATGTCCCACCTAAAAGTCTTTAAAATGAAATGACTCACATTAAAAAAGGTAATGGCACTATTCCTATAAAGCCTTCAGTAATCCTTGTTTAATCTGTTCCAATTATCTGAAGAAGACGTCCGTTCCTTTGCTTTAACATTCAAAACAGTCAGAGATAAAACTGTTGATTCAAGCATGACGCTTCTCTTATCTTAGCGTTGCAGGCTTGAAAAAAAAAAATGGGGGGAGGACACTTTAGCCTGACTAATGTAGCTAAAGAGAGTTTGTGTATTTGGAAAAAGACCAAAGGGGAGCATGTAACGGGGAGGAGAACACAAAATGCTGCGAGAAACCCACACGCTTTGATATCAGCTCTGCTTCAATATTTGAGCTAAATGATAAAGCCTCCGTTGGCTTCACGCAGAAAAGAACAAAGCCAGCACCTTAATGGAAAATACCGGGCCGCCAATTTGGTTCCAACCTCTACAGTCAGCACGATGCTGCGCTGTTGCTCAAAGCATTAGCTTGCATAAATTACACACAGCTCAAGTGTGATACTGCACATTTCTGCAGGTGAAGAACACTCTTTAGCTTGTCCGTCTCCTTTAGCAACCCTCCCTGTTGCTCCGCATCCAGATTGCAGTTGCTATGACGACTGTTACACATGTCAATCAGAGGCGGTGACTCACCTCCGTACCTTATTTACATGCTGTATTTAGGACAGTGTGAATTCACTCGCTGGGTTTCGCCCAGCTGCTGCACCTGTTTCTGAGGGTTTCTTGAACGTTGCTGAGCACCACTCCACCCACTGCCATGGAAACACGGCGGGTGACCCACTTTGATTGATGACCTACAGTCTTAAGGGAGTGATGATGTAACACTCTAATCCACTCTTCCAGGTTTATAGGTAAGCGTTACTGCGGGAACAGCTGTCTTTAATCTTCAGGGATGTTGTTGCCAGGCAATGAGCCACTGGTGTAAAAGGATTCACAGGACTAGGAGTGGGCACACCTGGGTCTGCTGACGAGGAGCAGATTTCTGCTTGCTCAATAGTTCTGGGTAGCCCCAGCCTGACCTGTTATTACATGTGCTTATAACCTGTGGCCAAGTCTGAACCACGCCTCTCTCTGCCCCCCCCAGGTCTGTGGATCGCCAGGCGTTCTACCATGCCTGTGCCCCCACCCCTCACTCCCTGCAGACAAAAACACGTGCCCGTCATATACCTCCACCCTGAACGACGGGCGGAGCGTCACCCCACCCCCTTCCCTCCATCCCTCCCCTGGCTTGCTCTCCTCCGCCCACTCCTCCTCTTTTCTCTGCCTTTTACATCCCATCTCATCCCCTGTGCCTGCTCCAGGACGAGCAAAAGAACCCTCCCAGACTCCGTTCCGGCGTTCCATTGGCTGACCCTGGTCACATGCTGCCTGCTGCCTTCTCTGATTGGAGCAGGGGAGACATGGGGCGTGGTCTCCACCTGCCCTTTCCACTGCGTGTGCCGGAACCTTTCAGAGTCCCTCAGCACGCTCTGTGCTGACAAAGGCCTCCTGTTCGTCCCGCCGCACGTCGACCGCCGCACGGTTGAGCTGCGACTGGCGGACAACTTCATTACGGAGGTGGGCGGGAACGACTTTGTCAACATGACCGGATTGGTTGACTTGACTCTGTCGAGAAACACCATCCATCTCATCCGGCCGATGGCCTTCGCCGACCTGGAAAGTTTGCGCTCTCTACATCTAGATGGTGGGTTCGACGACATTCCAGATCCACAACCACTGACCCAGCGGCTCATTAAAGATCTAAACGAATCCCATTTTCAGGTAATCGACTGACAACACTGGGCCCCAGGGACCTGGCCGGATTGATCAACCTGCAACACCTGATCGTCAACAACAACCAGCTGGTCAAAGTCTCTGCTCAGGCCTTTGACGACTTCCTGCTCACACTGGAAGACCTTGACATGTCCTACAACAACCTCAGGAGGTGAGCCCAGCTCTGCCGATGCAGCCAATGGTAGAAGCACAACCACATGCGTATCATGAAAAACACACCTGTTCATTGAGTCCATATTCTGTCTACAGCAGCTTTTGTCCTCCCTTCAGCTCCAAAACACACATGTAAAGAGGTTTAATGAGGCCTGGCGCAGTTAAGCAGGATAAGGATTCGAGCAGAGGCCAGATCTTTTATTCTAATTAAGGTTAAAAATGCTCCACACTGGAAACGGATCACACCGATAGCTCTTTCTCAGTCGTGCAAAGGCGAGGTGACCCACTTGTGTTAGTTAATTGGAAAGGGAAATGAGGGGCACCAGGTGTCGGAGCAGCTAAAACCCGGTTAAGTGTCATTTTTAGCAGATTCGCATCACACGACTCCTGAACCTTAAAGGATGTCACCTAATTTCACATCTGGGATGCTGGTGCTGCGTAACCAGTCAACAACCGCAACACATATTTCTATTAAATGAAATGAAATAACTCCATCAGTATCTATAAAATGATTTAAGCACTGCAGCGGTTTTCAGGTGCCATCTGGAGCCGTCCCACCGTCGAGACCATCTGTTGTCACAGCCATCAATAACTTAGCAACATATTCTCCTTTTGAAATCATTAAACCGGTTCAATTAATGACATCTATCATCTCCCTAAACAGCTAAGTCCTGGAAGAATTGATTTAACTCAACCTTACATGATGCTTCTTACTCCCAGGGTACCGTGGGAGTCCATTCAGAACATGGCCAGCCTCCACACACTCAATCTGGACCACAACCTGATAGACCACATCGCAGAAGGAGTCTTTGGCGAGTTGTACAAGCTGGCCAGACTGGACATGACCTCCAACAGGCTCCGGACCCTGCCTCCAGACCCTCTATTCGCAAGGTGAGCTGTGTTTTCTCCACCTAAAAAGGGTTTGGCTGAGCTGGACGTGACCCTGAAGGGACTGAGAAAGAACCAAGACCTACGGGCTAAACAAAGAAGGCCTTTGTGCACTGATGTGTGACGGCCCTGCTTTGATCTCCAGGTCCCAGACCGGTGCCATCAGCCCCACGCCCTACAACGCCATCATCAGCCTGAATTTCGGGGGGAACCCGCTGCACTGCAACTGCGAGCTGCTCTGGCTGCGCCGGCTCATCCGTGGGGACGACATGGAGACATGCGCCACGCCGGCTCATCTGGCTGGAAGGTAAATAAAGATGATGGATGGTAGAGGAATTAATTATCCTCCTTGCCTTCATCACACAGACTGTGTGCTGTGAAACAAGCCCTGATTATTAGATGCTTCACACAACCAGGCTATACTATCTGAAAGATAAAAAAAAAGAAAAAGGGCTAATGTGTCCTTCAACTTGCTGCGGAGGTCGTGTGATTACAGCTGCCACATATTAATTGGACTGTTGTTTATGTTGAAAAAGAACTGGGGCAAATATCCCAAGGATGTTTAGACCCCACTTCTGAAACAATGCCATCTCTTATTTTTCCTCCTGCATCTCTTCATTTTGTAGTCTGGCCCTGGAGCGTAAAGAACAGAAGTGCTGAGGAGAAAAATGAGCATCTGTTTTGTCATCCGTCATCTCTGTCGCCATTAATTACTGCTCGCTTTGCCCCGTTTCACGCAAAGCATTATGGGGATTTATAACTATCCTTGTGCGCTGCTGAACTCCTAACCCATAAAGTAAAAGACAAAAACACAGATCTTTAGGTTAATGTTGAACATCAGTCTGCTAAACTCACCTCAGAGGAATAAAACAAGAAATATGTGCATGGAGATGAATTCCTCCCTCTGGCTCTTCACCCCCCCCCTCCTCCGCAGGTATTTCTGGTCGATTCCTGAGGAGGAGTTTACGTGCGAGCCGCCTCTCATCACCCGTCACACCCACAAGCTGTGGGTGCTGGAGGGCCAGCGGGCGACGCTGAAATGTCGCGCCATCGGTGACCCCGAGCCTGTAATCCACTGGGTTTCCCCGGATGACCGCATCATCGCCAACTCATCCAGGACCAGCTCGTTCATCAACGGGACCCTGGACATCCTGGTGACAGTGTCCCGCGATGACGGTGCGTACACCTGCATCGCGATAAACGCAGCCGGCGAGGCCACCGCCGCCGTGGACCTGAAAATCATCCCGCTGCCCCATCGGGGGGGAGCCACGGGAAACACGGGGAATAACAACGTCAACAGCAAAAACAACAGGAACGTGACCAGTGGGATTTTACGCACTGACCCAGGCTCTTCGGATATCAGCACCGGTAAAAACGGAGGGATTAACAACGGCGCAGGGCGTGGAGGCGAAGCCGACGATGGGGGGAGGGGCGGGCGCGAGGAGGACGGAGTGGAGGGCAGCAAGGACTCCGAAGGAGAGAGGGGCGACGGCGGGAGCCTGGAGGACGGCGGCGGCGGCGATGAGGAGGGGATCATCGTTGGGGTCCAGGGCGTAACGTCAACCTCAGCTCAGATCCGCTGGGAGTTGGGCCGCCTGTCCACAGCATACGTCGTCTGGATGTACCAGATCCAGTACAACTGCACCGCTGACGAGACCCTCATATACAGGTGAGTCCGGCCGTCCCTTCAACACGGCGCAGAGAAAGTGTGCTAGCGTGTAGAGTCAGAGCCAAGAAAGCAACCATTATCTTTGTAAAGAACTCCAAAACCTGCCAAAGCCAGGAGCCAGCGGCTGCACTCGCCAGCAGTTGCCCCTCTGAAAACAGAATATCCTGTTCCCTGAAATATTTATCCAATACTGCATGACAGCAGCACTGCAGCTGCTCACCTGGCGCAGGGAGGAGTGGATAGCTCAAGGGAGGAATGAAGGGGCAAAAAAACGAAGGGAAGGAGGGTAGAAGGAGATGAATAATTCATTCATTTCCACCTCTACGGGAGTCTTCAGCTCAACAGGTGGACTGTCGGCCCATGTGAATAAGGAGGGAGGAAAGAGGGAAAATCAGAGTTCCTGGGAACTATTTCTGTTCCAAGAACTAATGCATGGCGGCAGAGACGTGTCATCATGGAAGGGAACGTCGTTTGGAATCCGAGGCAACGTTTGCCAAAATATGCGTTTGAAATCAAAGGGGCCTGTGTTAACCCAGAACACGCCCCAGGGAAGAAGAGCGTCCTCATGCACACAGCTCCAGTGTCAGAGGATTAAAGCTGATCCTGTTATTACAAATATTCACTCAAGTTTACCTCAACTGGAAATAAGAGAAATGAAGGATCAGGTGACTCTGCTACGGTGACAAAGAGGCAAGAATAGGACGGCGAGAGGTTGGCGTGCAGCTTTCCATGTGTATTAGCAAGGGACATGTCCCAGGAGACATGATTGGACATCTAAAAAAGGAGTGCAGGTATAACGAGATGGACTGAGGAGAAGCCAGGAAGATGGCAGCTGAGGGTGAGGGGAATAGAGACGGAAGGAGAGGAGAAACGGTTTGAGTGATGGATGAAGTCAGGCGGGAAGGACGGGTGAGTCCTGAGATGGGAACGCTGCCTCACAGCTCTGAGAGGGAATTGGACGAGATGGGGAAAGCTGCGGCATGCGCTCTACACAGATCCTCTTGGGAGAGATTGAGGTGAAAGAATGATGGGTGGGAGCGGGAAGACTGACAGACAATAAAGGGGAAGAAGAAAAAACTCAACCCTCGATGGTCCTCGAGGAAAAAGCGGGCAAACGAGGGAAAAACGGGATATGAGCTTTCTAGATGAATCAGAGCAATAAAGACGTGCAGAATCCCATAGACGAGGCTGCAAGTCAGAGTTCCAGAGGAGAAGGAGACAACGGGCCATGACCAAGGAGGCTAAGGCTGCACGTGGAGAATCTCTGCAGCATCATCAGACGATCCGTCAGCACGCTGCTGAACAGCCCTGATGACATGACACCGCCTGATGGTGATCCAAGCCGGCCTGCTGATCAGCCTGCTGATCAGCCTTGCTGAGCCCTCTGCTGATCAGCACCAATGTGATGGGAGCTGACTCTCAGCTGTGCGTTATTGACTCCAGTTGGGTTATGGGTAGAAAGGCAAACATGCTAATTTAAAACAGGCTCCTCCACTCAAGAGTCCCACGATCCCCTTCAACAAAGCTCCATTAGGAAGGACGGCTGCCGTGTTTACTGGAGGAACGCTGCCTGGAACTTTAAAGACAAATCCCAGGTCGTGTTTGCTTGGGCTACATCAAACGAAGCAAACAGCTGGCACGCGTGAAGCAACACGCTGGGAGGACATCACGGCAGGGCGGCGTCTGCGGAGGGGGCGGCGTCTGTGGAGGGGACGGCGCGGCTGCGGCTCCAGACACGGAAACACTGATGGAAACAAAAAGCAGCAAAACAGCAGAGAGAGACGCCAGAAAGACAGAGCCAACTGGCTTGATGTGCGGTTGGGGGGGGGGGTGATCGGAAGTTTGACTATGAAAAGAGCTGCCAGCGCAACAGAAGGAGGGCGCGGCGGTCCCAGAGGAGTTAGAAACACGGCGGCTATCTGGACCGCCGAGCCCAGCCGAGACAAACATCCAAACTGGAGAGGTGGTTTCAAAGAGGAGACCAGGAGTCTGAGGAGCTTCAGGGGCCGGGGGCTGGCAGAGAGGCGTAATGGCCAGTATGGTTTCCTGTCCTGCCATCAGTGCTGTGCGCTGGAGCCTAATAATCCAAGGAGGGAAACGTGGCTTCGGGGTTGCCAAAGAGAATAGAGGAGTGGATGGGACTGCAGCTCTGTATGAAAGAGGGAAGACAGCAGATTTTAGAATCCAAGGCACCGAAACAAGCATCTGTCCAGCAAACAGCCAAGCGGGACTGCACGGCGGCCATGTTTGATTTTAAAAGTAAAGTGACAGCACCATGTGGGGCTGGCATCCACCCCCCCTCAGCTTTCACACTTAGCTGTGATGGAGGGCAAAGAAACAGGGTTTCGGCGAAGGTTGCAGGACTACTGACAGATCTCTCTGACTCAGATCCATTGGTCGCTGAAGGACATGTTAATGAAGCTCAGCGTGACCTCGGTGGCGCCATCTGTTTGAAAGTTACTTCAGACGTATAGAGTCCTGCTGGGACGTCCCACATATGTAAAGATCTGGCATCCAAGCCTAGTTTCAGGATGATGGCTGGTGTGAATGAGGCAGAAAAGCCATTTTAAAGCGGTTACATGAGCCCACGTCCACTGTGGAAGCAGAAAGGGCCTGAAAGAACCCGGGCAGGTACTGCTCAGCATGTACCGCCGCTTCCTGTTGTGTCAGAGGTGTTTGGATTAGAAGTCCAACCCTGAAAAGAGTTGAGACAAGTTTTCAATCCTTCATAAATGACTGGGACACGAGGTGTTCCACTGGGGACGCTTGTCCGTGTCAGACAGAGAGTTAGCGTTCCAGCCCAGTCATAACAGGATCAAGGCTCCTGCCGGGCACACCGAGCACCAGGTCTGACACGGGATTTAATGGGAACAGAAATGATCTCAGGGACAGAGAGTCCAGCACGGCTTGAAGAGAGAAAAGACATGTCATATTTAAGAGACGGTAAAAGTCCAGAAGGAGTAAAAGCTCAGAAAAAAAGAGGGATTCAGACTCTGACAGCCAGAGGAGACGTGAACAGACCAGCAAATGCAGTTTTAGTCCAGACATCTGGTCCAGACCCACTTAAGAAAAGGCCCATAATGGAATCCTATTTTGTGAATGTTAGCATATTAATATTAGAATTGAAGGCACCTGGATGGAGCAGCTAAAAGAACTCCAGGATGTTGGATTTGGTTCTTAGCTAAACGACATAAACACTCTCCTAGCACAGCAGATTCTGGTTTGTCCTTTTCACGCAGCCAGAAATGCTGAGGATGATATTCAGGCGTCCTCTTTCAGAGCCAGTTAACCAACAGGAGGAATCTCAGAGTGGAGCGTTTGCTGACACAGGCCGATAAGGATGTTAGCGAAGAGAGGGAAGAATGAGGACAACGATGACCGCGAGGACAGACGGAAAGGAGGGAGACGTTGAAGGGACAAAATGGGGCTCTGCGTAACCCAGAGGGCAGATATAATTAAGTCTTAACCTACTGCTCCCGTTTAAACGTCAACTGACGACGGAGGCAGAGACGGAAAGGACAGAGGAGAAAAGACAGCCTCCAAAGACATGTCGCTCATTTCATTGTGGTTTTAAAATAGAGCTCAAGGAAGAACTGCAGAGAAAGACAAATGCAGGGAGATTGGGAGTGGGATTGGAGAAGCAGGTCATTAAAAAAAGCTGCAGAAAAAAGGAAACGGGTGGGGGGAATCAGGCCAAACGAGAGGAGAGCCGAGTGAGAAGGAAAGATTAAGATTAAGGAGAGAGAAAAGACATAAGGAGGGATGAAACAATCCAAATGGGAGGGGTAAATAAAGAGACTGACAGAGAGACAGTTCAAGGATACACACGCAGAGATCAGACAAATTCACGACGGCAAACCAGACAGAAAACACAACCAGCACCAGAAACGAACAAAACGTTTGGATGGGGGGAGAGAAGAGGGGGAGGGCTGCACCCTCCGTCTCCCCCCACATCTGCTGGGGCTCCACCGCAATCACAGGCAGGGAAACGGCGCACATATGGTGCGTTTGGTGAGGAGCGGAGTGGCGTGATGAGAACAACAATCCGGCCTTCCCCCGAAAACAACTCAATCAAGCGAGACACGTGAGGAGGCTTCGCAGTCACGCACGCACGCAGGGCGATAACCGTAAACGCCCTTAATAATGCATGACGAGATGCATGTCCGCCGCTGCGGCCATGTATATTTCAGTGAGTTTGCTCAGCTGTGTCGCTCGTTTTCAATGCGGTGATTTAAAAAAAACATGTGGAGGTTTGATGGGTGGAGAAGAGAGCAAACAGGGCAGCAGGAAGAGGGAGGAGGGGGCGGAGCCACCTCGGATGCTACGTAAGGCGGCTAATGGAGACAACGATGCTGAGAGCCAAGGTTTGGGAAATAAGCTCTTCTGATTTGCTGCAGAAATGCAATAAGAGGAAAAAAATGCGTCCACTATCCAGGTGAGGGGTTTAGGGTACGGTCACACAGATTTGGGTCGAGGAAGGATAGATGATTTGAAAAGAGATGAAAAGGCAGAAGATGTGGAGAGGCGAGCAAAGGGATGATCAGCAAAAAAGGGAGGAAATCCATTCATACAGGAGGGATGGAGAAAGAATAAAGAGGATAGATGGAGAGCGGATCAAAGGAAAGATGAAAAGGAGGTTTGAGAAGGATGGAGGAGAGAGAATGTACTGAATGACAGGATTTAAGAAAAAAAAAAGCTTTTCTCCTCTGTGTGTGCAGGGAATTGCATATGCAGGATGGAATTCAGCGGCTGGTGGGTTCAAGTGTTTCATTGAGACAAATGCAAAATATCTCACGTTTTATTAATCCACAAATCTGCAAAACATGCTGTGCCAGTGAGTGAGCTGCAGATTACTGCCTCTGTAGAACTTTGCAATAAGTTCTCTTATTGGGCAGTGAACGAGTGGAAAGACGCCAAGGTATATTGGCGATATTAAATCAAAACTGGGGCGCTTGGCGAGGAGGGAGTAAGGAAAAAAAATAGAGGAGGGGAAAAGAGGGCGAGTTCAGGCGGTAATGAATCCAGGAGAAAAGCAATTTAACCTGAGAGAAGCAGGCAAGTGTACGGCTCCCTGTGGTGATGGCCACATCTGGGCGCCTTGTGGGTTCTGTCAATGACACGGACACGTACCGGATTAGCCAATAAGGCGGTCGCTTCTTCAGGCCTTTAATAATCCAGACGGGGTCTATTCACACATGAGCGCTGCCCTTCCACCTCCTGGCTAATGTTTAACAGTGGGCTTCATTGATAGCTCCCCTGCTCTACCTGACAGTCGGATTTTAGCTTTCATTTGATTAGAACGTCTTTAAAGAGGCATTCTGATTTATTTACCAATTTCCAGAAGGCAATTCCCTCAGCCCATTAACAAATTAACTCCACTTAACCCCCATTTTAACCATTATAAAGCTTGCATTACTGTTTAATTGCTTCATTTTAAATCCTGCCGTGACCCGACACCAATCAGCATCAGGGTTTGCACAACACGGGCTTCCAGAGACCCAGGAAGGGTGAAAATGGAATGTTAAATGAGCGACCTCGCCTCAAACAGCAACGCCGTCGCTTGTTGTACTGCTGCTGTCAGGCCAACCGTGAGCCTCAGATCCCTCCTGCACAGACAATGATCTAGGTGGCGGATTTGTGTGACAGCATGCTCAAAATGACACACCTTAGAATCCCGTAGCTAGCAACCTCCGCTCTGAGGCAAATAGCTAAGGGCAAAATAAGTGATTTTAAGGAAAATTCTAACCTGGACCCGTTTAAGATTCCTCTGCCTGACCAAGAACCATTAATCCACTATGGCTAGCACAAGAATGACTAAGTTATACTGTTATTGTTGCTGGAATGGTCAGAAAACACAGCCAAACTGGTCAAAGGGAGGACATCCACGAACCAACAACAAGATTCACTGACAAAAACACAACTGCACGCTTGCCCACGCACAGCAGAGGTAAAATCAGACCCGCCAGCGACAGACACTTAAGCTCTGCTTCACTCTCCCACACACACACACTTTCTCCTGTCACACACACGGAACCACTGACATGAAGTTTATCTCAACACGAAGTGCAATAATGCAAAATACAAAGTCAGACCCCTCCCTCTTCATCGCCACCACTACTGCTTTTCCCTCCGTCTCCAGCTCTCCATCATCCACCTCTAGCCTGTTTGTTAGCCCCGACAGCTGTTAGAACACTTAAAATGAGGACACATCAAAGCACTTCTTTGTTCACAGCCCACACAGGCACTCGTCCGTTACAGGCAAATATAACCAGAGTCAAAATACAAAGACAACCTCATTTGCGATGACAACCCGTCCCTCCGCAGACATAATGTGTAAAGCGGCTTTTCCCTCCCTTCTTTTCAGAATCCTGCCCTCCACCAGCGACCGTTTCCTGCTGAAGAACCTGGTGTCTGGCGTGGACTACAACTTGTGCGTTCTGGCCATCTTTGATGACACGGTTACGTCTTTGGCTGCAACAAAGGTCCTGGGCTGCGCATCCTTCTCCACCAAGGACGTTTACCCAGCGTGCCGCTCTCTCCAGGCCCACTTCCTGGGCGGGACGCTAACCATCCTGGTAGGCGGCGTTGTTGTGGTCACCTTACTGGTGTTCACCGTTGCGCTAATGGTGCGCCACCGCGTTTGCAATCACGGCGACCACGTGGCGTGCCGTAGCAGCAACACGGAAGCGGGAGGTGGCGCCTGCTGCCAAGGTGGAAGCACAGGAGGTGGAGACAAGGGCGGGGCCAGCGGATGCTACCAGTCCAATGGCTCTGGGGACGTGATGATGGTGGTCCTGCCCAACGGTGTGCCTTCCAAGAGAGGAGGGGAGAAAGACAAGGGCAAGGAGAAAGAGAAGGAAGTGGCGGATTCCACCTCCTCTGTGCCTCCCAAGCTCCCGCCCAAACCAAGGCCAAAGCCCAACGTGAGCGTGGAGCCGTTCCTGCCCACTGGTGGAGCAGCTTCCCTGGTGCCGGGGGCAGGAAGCCAGATGGCTCTGGTGGTGAGGCAACGGAAGCCGGAGAAGGCGCCGCCATATTCCCTTGAAAGTGACAGAACTCCCCTCTATTACGTTCCTTCCCCTCCCTCCACACTCCCCCGTCACTCAAACCCCAGAAGCCGCCCAAAGACGCGTCTGGAACGAGAACTGACGAATCGTGCCAGTTTCTCTCTGGCAGCGCCCCTGAGGGACTCCGAGATGCTGGACTGGGGCCTTCCCAGAGGAAGGGACAAATGGAACTCTTCACAGGCCTATCAGAGCCCCTTATCCCCACTCAGTCCCGCTTGTGGGATTGTTAGCAAAAGGAGGCACTCTCTGGACATGGGCTCCTCGGTTGCCCTGGCGACGGATGCTGCAACAACCGTTGCCAAGCACTACGGAGCCGTCAGTTATGCCAAGCGGCTGAGTGTGATCTGGACAAGGCGGAGCCAGTCGCTTCACGGAATGCTGGTGCAGTGCGCCTCCACCACCAGCACCACATCTTCCACCACAAGCGAGGAGGCAGAAAACGGCGGAGGCTTTGGGGCTCGCTGTGAGCTGCAGCGAGGCTACATCCACGCCTATAACACCACCAACTCCAACTCCAACACCGGGAAAACACCGAATGTGAAAGACAGAGGGAGGGAGAAAGGAAAGGAGAGCAAAAGCGCCGAAGACCTGGAGGAAAGTGTGGTGTAGACGGGTGTCGGAGAAAGGGCGGAGGAGTGAGTGGGATCAAGTCAAGGAGGGCAAACAGGAGGACTCGAGGAAAAGTCACGCTGTGTGAAAGAATAAAATCAAGGCTAATGAAAAAAGCTGCTGCATCAGAGCGAGACAAGGTCTCTCTCTGTAGCTGTGATTTGCACTAGCGGATGCCAATAAAAAAAAAATGAGCAAAAGGAGACAAGTCGTACCTGGAGGAGAGGTGAGGACCTTCAAGAGCCTCTCCGCCGTTGACCTGTGATGCGAAGGCTGGAAATGTGAGTGAGAAGTGGGAGAAGGACAAAAGGTGGCAGTTTAAAGTGGTCTTTCAGCACTGCGGGCTGATTTGGAGTTAGATCTGGAAAAGACACACGAAAAAGCTGCGGCTCATCACTCAGAAAGGAAGAGAAAGAGGCTGGATGGTAAAGACAAAATGCTAGAGAGCAACAGGAGCAGCAGAGAAGACCTGCAGCCAGCAGAACCAGGCCCGTCTCCCACAACCACTCTCAGAGGTTCTGGTCTGCATCCCGCCGCAATACATTATCTCCACCTCCAGACTGGCAGCCATTTTGAACTCTCCCCCAACACACCATGAATGTGACTTTTACACGTCCTCTGCGGTGGGACAACGATCCGGCTCGCCACGCCTGTGGATTAGGGGAGCATAAATACACAGGACGGCCGCATCGGACACGATCAATCGATAGGAGCTGGAACAGAGTGAGCGGGGCACAGACGTTATTAAAAGTCAGACAATGGGATTACAATGGAGTCGATGCGGATTACAAACTGGACCAGACGGGGGGATTGGATGCAGTGGGTGTACATTTATGACAGAAAAGTGCATACTGGAACCACTAACACTAATGGATGCATAGGTGTGCATGCACTGATTGATCAGGGACAGGATGTGTGTGTCTGTGTGCGAACATGTATGTAAACGTTTGTGTTTGGCCAACCAGTCAGTCAGTCCCATTTGTGTTGGATTAGCGCTTTCTGGACATACTGTACACTGAAAACAGCTACAAACTGACCGGCGTAAAACCACTAACGACGTCAATCCCATCTATCTTTGGTTTTGTTTTTTTCCACGGTGGAAAAACCTCCAAAAGCTAAACGGCGATCTGGATTTTCAGTTATTTTCCTGTAAATCAGACTTTGTTGTGACGTGGATTTACTTTAAATCCAGAATGTTTTAGAGAACTTGCAGTTGAACAAGAGCAACCCGTCAGTGTAAACTAGTTGTTGGAAGACTGCAGGGCTGATCCGCTGGCACAGAGACCCGGAAACGTCTACCCTACAGGGGCAAAACAAAGAAAACTTGAAAGCAAATATATAGTATATATACATATATTATATATAAAATTGTTACTGTCTTATCATGTGTTTACTGTTTCATTTTTGTTTGTTTTTTTTAAGTTTTCTGGGGAATAATGTTAGAATCAAAAGTAAATATGAAACCTGTTTTTGATTCTGAGCAAAAAGAATTGATCCAAACAAAGAAGTTGATCGTAACGAGGCAGAGAAAGCTGGAAGCAAATATGGAATAAAGACTAAAAAAAACAAAAAAACAAGGCCAGCAGAAGAAGAACTGGTTTCACAATGACGACTTAATTGCTGTTGATTCTTTTTTCTGTTCATTTTGCCAAAGTCAGTATTGTTCTTTGAACTTGATATAATAAAAAAAAAAAAAATTAAATACGCAACGAAGATGGACTCATTAACACCAAAAATGTGTGTCCTGTTTGTGTTGGCGTGGTTTTAAAAAGTAGTTTTATACTGTTTTGTTCACAACAGACAACGCAGATGAGAAGCAATTTGAAGCAGCGCCGGCGTCCATTGTCAGGTTACCATCGATGGAGATGATTAGCGCTTGTTTTTCAGCCAAATGATACTTACTTAGCAGAGTCTAGGTGGTGAAAGCGATCCGCAGTTTGATAAAAATGCGATATATTCACAAAAAGGATTAACGCTAAAGGAAGACAAGTAAGAAAAAAAAGCTTTCAGACTAATAGATCTGCACATTATCAGCCACGTCTGGAGGTTGAATAGGACCAGGCTTTTTCAGCGCTACCTGCGGTGACGTTAAAGACCAAATTTGTAGCGAGATAAAGACGTGCGCTGGCAGCAATTTGAACCTGAACAGAGCTAATTAGAACTTCTAAAAATACTGAAAACAATGCTGAGATGTGCTGCGAGCGAGGCCCGCCTCAGCGTAGATTAACCTCCAAACACACACTCGCTAATCCTCCTCCGACAGTTGGTCTTCAAGCAGAATGGAGGGTTTAAATATTCAGGTGTGGTCACCAGACACTACCTGAGGAGGGAGTGAGTGTGTGTGTGCGTGTGTCTGTGTCTGTGTGAGAGAGAGAGAGAGAGAGAGAGAGAGTGACTAGACAGTTTAGAAGGCAATTTGCTTTAAATCTCTAAAGTGGCCACAGTGAGAGCAGGACAGTCTGTGCTGCCATCCACCTTAAGAGACACTGTGAGTGAGTGTGTGTGTGTGAGTGAGTGAGTGTGTGTGAGTGAGTGTGTGTGTGTTACTGTGGACAACACAAACATGACCCCTCCTGCTGCTTCCTCTGCCAAAGGCGAAACACTGGCCTGATTTGAGCAATGAAAAAAAAAAAAAAAAAGGACAAATGCCGAATAAAAAGGCAAGAAATCTGCGTACGCTAACGCGTGCGAGCGCACTGGGATGAGCTCCTGGCGGTGCGTCTCCAAAGTGCGTCCCCGCCGTCTGACATTTGCCGTTGTGATCAAGGTGTGACGCATCTCCCCGCAGCGGGCTGGGAAGCGGTGAGTCAGGGCGGGTCGGGACTCCTGCGATGGGAAACAGTCGCACGGCTCCTGATGCTCAGCCAACACGGAAGAGAGCTGGATGGAACTGCTACCACGGTAACAGTAAAGTCTGAAATTATTAGCTGAGGTCTTGGGATAAACTCCATAAAGCAGCGCGCTGGGAAAAATAAAGGAAGGGGAGCAGCTGCAGCTCAAAGATACGATACCCAGGTTCTTAAAAAACATGACTCAGCTTCCAGAACCGGGCCGATGCCAACGACTGATCTGAGGCGTTCAGACAGTGTTTCTATGAGGGGCAAGACCACGGCGAGGAGTCAGAGGTCAACAGGTCAACACAGGGAAGGTTACACTCGTGATGAGTCACCAGAAGCAGAAACAAGTCACAGGAAGGTTCAGGGTTGGTCACATGACCTGCCCGTTTTCAGGCAGCCTGGAAGGCTAGCATGCTCACTCAGAAGTTAAGAGCGTGTGATGAAGGGTTAACGCAGGATGGAGCCGTGTTATCTGGCGCTGCCATGACCTGTGCTGGACCGAGCACAGCGCATGGCTGCTGCAGGAGCAGATATCAGAGGCAGCCGGCCGTGCCGCCGATCTGCTCCCTCTTCAACCCCCGCTGCCCTTTACGAGGACCTGGCAGCTGATTATGCTCAGATTGAGCATGTTTCTCTGTCTCAATCTCTCTGACATTAGATGAGGGCCAACCTGCGTCGGCTCCCAGAGCCCAGCGCAATATTCCTGCGCGGCGTAAATAAAAACACACGCGTTCACCTTCAATCAGCATCTCCCTCAACAGCACTGCAGCAAAGTGCAGAGATGATGCGACGCCCAGGCAGAGTTCTGAAAGACGAGACGGAAGCGAAGCGACGGCAGAGGAGAGATAAAGAGATTGATTGGATATAAAATAGGATAGATGAAGGAGAGAGCGAGCGCTGCCATGATAGCAGGGATCGATGCAGGAAGTGAGGAGGAGTGCTACAGCATGGCTGGCTTCAGAATTACAGGTTGCTTCTGAGAGGAAGCAACCATGAGGGTTGAAGGGTAAACATGCGGGATTCTGTCGCTTTGACCGGGTCCTAAACTACTACATGTCCATCCTGGTGCAGAAACACCATGACAGACCGGCGGTGTCCGGAGCTCCCCTCAGCCCCGCCTTCGTTCGGAGCTCGCCTTTCCTCCCACGGCTTCAGCTTCACGCATGGCTTCCTTTAATTTCACCCCTCCCTCATCATCTCTCCGCACTCTCTCATTTAGGTTTCCATCTAATTTGCTCTCCCTCACCTACACCACACTTTTACCTCATCACCTCCTCTGAGTTAGCTCCTCTTCTGGAAATAATGGCTGCCTCTGCGCCGCTGCCCTTTCAAAAACATCTCCACTGGTTTCAATCATTTCCGCGTCTCCGGAGCCTCCGTCTCCGCTGCCTGGCGAGCCAGCGCCGTTGTGAAGGATGTGGCATCGGGACGAGGGCGTGCGTGGTCACGCTCTGCTTGGCAAAAAGCTGGAGATGAGCGAACACGCAACACGTGAGTGTAATTAATATCCTGCCTGTGCAGCCACGCGAGCCAGCTTCGGCCCCTGGGACGCCATCTTGGCCACGCTCCTCTCACATGTTAATGGAAGTGGGGATCTGGTCTGCTGCCACCTCTATACAGACGTGCTGTAGATTTCAAAACGGATTATTCATTTGGTATTCAGGGAGAGAGTGTGTGGTGTGTCAGCCTAATTAGAAACAAGGTGCGGTTGGCAGAGGATGGATGTGAAGAACGAATGCTGCTGCAGGGAAATGTAATAAAGAGCCTCGGCAGCTGCGTTGGTTCCCGTCTTCATATCTCTGGCAGGCGCAGCTCAGACTGACACATGACGACTCTATAAATCAGTTTGAATCGAGCTGCTGCACGCCCCAGCTTCATTCTGACTTCCTGCCCAGGATTCACTTGCTTTCCTGGCCCAACTCCGCAGAGCTGCGCCAGGCTAAAGGCCAGCGTGGACGTCCTGCTATTGATCGCAGGAGCTGGAGCTTCAGCCTGAATCCAGGCTGATCAGCCTGCTTCAGCAACCGAAACACGAAGAAAGAAGAGGTGAAGAAGGCCAACCGACTCTGAAGCTGAAAGAAGGACGGAATGGCTGGTGATCAGGCTCTGAGTTCACCTTGGAGGCAGATGTTTGGCCAAGTGGGCGCTTTAGACACCAGTTATGAGGGATATTCTCCACTAAACTATGAAATACTCTGATAGTTTGAGGATGCCTGAGGTGAATATTGATGGAAACTATTTCGAGCAGGGGTTCGATTCGTTTTGTACTGTCCTTTCAAAGTCCTGGTTCCCCTCACAGCTCAGAGATGGGCCGGCTCTTCTAACCTTGAGGCGTTTCCTCCACATGAGCTGAAGTATTACACGTCATTGAAAGCTCTTTTTCTCTGGAACACTAAATTCTGTTTCTTCTTCTGCACAAAGGTGAAGCAAACACACCCAGAGAGCTGAAGGCTGGGCAGGGCTTTACTAACCACCCATCACCAGGGGGCCATGGTGATGCTCTGGCCTGGTTTTGCAGCGTTGCCGTCTCACCCGTCTTCGTCTTCCAGCCAGCGCTCCAGGCTCCTTAACCTACTGATGAGGATCGAGGAGGATTTCGTTAAATTTCTGGAATATGTGTGAGTGACAGGAGCTTTTCTAACCATTACCTGCTGCACATTTCCATCTGCTAGCCTGTCCAGGGGCTGTCTGGCCCTGCTCTTTCTCCATTTCTCTCTTAATCCCGTTTCCATCAGGCTGCCCGTGTTGCTTCTCAGTGGCTGCAGTCGTTTCCTCTCACTTACCTGCCCTGACCTCTTTGACCTCTGCTAAACTTCCCTCGTTTAACCGGCGTCTGCAGCTGGGGGAAGAGCTCTGCTCGGCTCTCTCTCTCTCTCTCTCTCTCTCCACTGACGCTGATTTTCCTTTAATTCCTCCTGCTCTGCTTTCCATTCCTCTCTCCTGTGCTGTTCAGATGTCATTTCTGCCTTCCTCTCACTTCTCTGCAGGCCTTCCTCTGCTCATCATTACCTCTCTGAGCGTCCCGCCCACTGCCCATCGCTTCTGCACTTTCTTTTCTCCCAGAAAACGAAATGAAACAGGCCCTGGCTGCCCGCTTCATCATTTTTCACTCCTCGGGCCCTCTTTTTCCCCGTCCTTCACGCGGCGATGCTGCCACCTACTCCTCCGACTCATCATCCCAGCGGGGCTCCCTTCAGACTCCTGATCAGAAGGAGGCAGTGAAATTTTTAAACTCTTCTCATCTCGAGATGCTCTGAGGGCTCTTGTCTGACAGAGCGCTAGGAGATCTTTGCAAGTGTGCACATGGAGTGTGTGAAGACAAAGCCAGACAGTTACAGTGGGGCGTCATCTTTCAGGCTCATATTTCGCCGGCGAGCAACAGAATAAAGAATGAAGCAGCAGAAGCGGAGCGGCTCTCAAATACAATAATTCAAAATGCTGTTTACACAATCTTTGCTAATAAACAGAATACACAAGTGGCTTACATCAGCCTGCTCAATTATGGAGGGTTACTGCCGACGAAAAACAGGGGCTGGATGCAAAGCTCAGTGAACAGGCTCACAATTAATGTTCAGCTTTGTTTGCAGGCCCATAACTGTTAGCATCCATCATTTAGCTGCTGATGACCCAGGATTCCCCAGTATAAACACGATACAGACCATTTAGAGCGTATTTGGGTTGGAGCTCTAAACAAAGGGGCTGTTTGGAATCTCTGCAGAGCCGTAATTGGGACGAACTGCTGAGAGAAGGTCCTGCAGCTCCTCAGCTGACAGCAGCGGCCGCTGAGCCGTGCCTAAAGGCCAAACTGTGGAACACTATTAGGGTGAAATATATCCAGCATTTCACTGCTGGCGGATATTTTGGACCTGGGCGTGTTGTTTTCCTCTGCTTAATCACCCGTTGGTAATGCAGTTGAAAATGCATCACGGAGGCTCAACAGGAGCTAATATTTGCATCTTCAGCTTCGTCTCACAAATGAAGTTAGAGAAGAAAAAGCCTGGAACTGAAGCCTCCTCAGCCCTCCTGTCAAAGCTTCAGCCCATCATCCTCAGACTTATTTAGCATGACTGACGCTCTCAGCCAGAAGTATTTGTTGCATCTTGATGCATCAGAGGGAATAAGAGATGACAAGTGCTCCACAAGTGGAGACCGTTTCCAAGGAAAGGTCCTGGGGAAGGCACGCTGCACAGGAGAGACGCCGGCATCGCTGCATCTCAAGGCGCAGCTAAGCTGGTGGTTGCTCCAGATCAAAGCGGCGTCAAGCATCCGCAGCAGCGAGACTGCAACACAAACACGGGAGCTGTAAGAGCGGCCCCGTTTCCACCGCAAACAGCAGAGATCCTGGAGAAAAGGCCTCGTTTCCAGGAACAACACTGCACTCCTGCTGCTACACCACCACCTGCACCAGTCCAACAAGCTGCTGCTTCTGCTTTCCTTTAGCTTGAAAGAGCTTTCATCCGTATCCAAGCGTCATCTGAATTTAGAACAATATTCAAGTCAATCAAAGGTTTGGAGGCGAAAGAACAGAAAGGCAATTAGTCCGTTTCTGTGCATCGCTGCTGGCGGCGACAGGTGTCACTTTGTTGCTCTAGTTCTCCAGGAAGTTGGGAAACTTCTCAAAGAATCTTTCAGATAAACTAAAAAAGGGTGTGTGGGGGTGTGTGTGGGGGGGTGAGCTGTGTTTGTGCAACCTACAGCGCGACAAACCAGACCGTCAACGTGAATCACGGCGTGACTGATCTCCAGTCAGGAGAAAAGCAGCGCTGCTATCTTTAACCAGTCAATCATGTGCCTGTCACTTGTACTCGCACTTTAAAAAAAAAACCTTTAAAGCCAAACTGAACTCAGACATTCCGCCAACCGAAGGTCATCAACCATGCAGTGTGTTTCTGGACAGGCCCAGCTGTGCATTTCACATCTGTAACCCTGCAAAGTTGCTGCAGACCCTCAGAACTGTTGACCCTTGGTATTTCTGGCTGATGGATGTGAACACAGGAGTAATTGAGTCCCGCCGACTGTAACTGAGCCTTCCAGCTACGCAAACAGCCACTCAAAGGCTCAGAGGTGCAGCCGTTCAGAGAGCTGCTGCAGAACTGTGGAGAGATTATAGAAATATTACTGGAATTCAAAATGAAGACTTTGCAATGTAAAACTGGAGAATGCCGCCCTGTAGAAGGAACGCAACCACTTAGGCGGAGAAACTCCTGCAGAACTCAGGTCGTCCACAACCTGGACACGGTGCTAACGCGTCCTCAGCGACTGACTGGGTCGGCCGTGTCCAGGAGACGTGATCTGGGCTAAAACCTGACTAAAAAAGCTTAAAAACAGTCATCTTAAATAAGAAGAACCCCAGCAGGAACAAAGCGCAGAGTACTGCTCAAGAAAAGTAAAAATCCATGACTAAATGATAGCTGCTGAAGGGGAGGGAAAGAACGTCAAACAAACAGGACGCAGGAACGCAGGTGACATTTCAGCTCGACAACGTCAATGCCTGAATCATCCTGCAGTTACGTGCCGTCAAGACAGATCTTAGTGACTTTAAAACATACTCCAAACATAAAAGCATCCCTCAAGGTTAGCGTCCGCGCCACACCGGCTCCTTCCAACCACCGTAAATACAGCAGGAACGAGTGTGAGGCTCATTAACTGAGGACGTTAACATGTCATTTATATAACATACTCATGCACCGACAGCATGGCTCCAGCCACGTCTCCATGCAGGAGGATCCTAACGAGTGCGTTCATCTATCTGGGTTTCAGAGGGGTCCAATCAGGACATCCATCCAATCAAGGAAGAGCGGCGGGTTCTCCAGACGGAGGCGGGTCGCTGATCGGGCCAGGCCGCAGCGCTTCCACTCTGCTGCAAAGCAGAGTTATCCTCCCGTTTGTTGGGAGGATAACAGGAGGCAGCTGAACCAAGCAGAGACTACGTCCCAATGTTCCCTGAGAGACGAGGACGAGACGGAGACATCCCTTCCTTTAATTGACCATTAATGAATCAAGACATTAGCCGAGGCAACACCTGGCCCACGGAGCCGTAATTAAACTCATTAGAATCCGTCTGCAGACAAAGTCAGAATGAAATCCCCTCCACTCATTTCTCTTGCCGTCTTTAGCCCTCCTGGATTTGAAATCAATCACTGCTAATGGCGTCTCTGCTCGCTCTCTTCTCGCCTTTTTCACAACTGAACGCTAGATTTTATCACTTTACTAAGTTGAAACTTATGTGAACAACATAATCACATATGTGGTGGAATATTAAATAATATATATTGGTATGAAACTTGTAAGAGCGCAGGTTGACAGCTCATTTTCAGCATGACTCTTTCAACCAGTAACTTCATGCTCCGCCTCAGAACCACCTAGCTGGAGCTAAATGCCAGCATAGCTTTGCTTAAACGAACAACGTGAAACCGAGACCGAACCGTCACTTCTCCAAAGAATTTGGACAATTGGATGCAGAATGTGCAGGGAAATGTCTTCCGCTGTTGGGCGGGGGCGTGTTTTCATCTCTGGAGCAAACCTGTCTCCAGCTTCTGTCAGCTAGCGATGATTCAGCATCACCCACGGGCTTAGAATTTCCAAAAATCAAATAAATAAAAGTTCATCACTTCCTACAAGCCTGTGCCAACATGGCGCCGTGGCTTCCTCTCCGGCTGCCTCCTGTAACCTCGGAGAAAGGTGCTAGTAGTAAACTCGCTCTTTGATGGAGGGGTTGCTGCTGTTGCTGCTTCTGCTCTGGCAGCAGCACGTTCACAGGCCAGACAGCCCTAAAATAACCGCCGCTCCGAGTTGAAGTAGCTTCCATTTGGGAGGGTGAAGTCAAACTTTTCCTATCCGAGGAAGACGCATGCGTTTGGGCGCTGTCACGACCTCCTCCTGAGCACGTTCTCGCTGCCATTAAGTGGCGCCTGCAGCAGCGCCCTGAAGTCAGACTTTACTTAATAACCATCATATTGGTGTAACAGCAGGGAAATGTTATCTGTATTATGCTGGCATTAATGGGAAAAATTTCACGGGGGGAATAATCCAGCCTCCAGCGCAGGTTCTGGATGTTCTGCAGTATTCATCCTTCCAGCCTGTAAACACGAGAGCCGTGCCTGTCCTGCTGCTTCCAAGGCCTTGACAAGGCCTTGTGGAAACACCTCAATCAGAGGACGCCGATAAAAGGACCTCAAATTTCATCTGGAGAGCCATAAAAACCACAAAAACACTCCAGGTGTGTGTAGACAGGTCTGTCCCTCACTCAGAGCTGGAGCTTTACCTTCTTTGCCAGGGTCCAGGGGTAACTAATTCTACTTGACATCCACACGTAAACGTATACACATTTATAAGATTCAATTCTCACAATATTTTTAGCAGATGACTGAAAAAATAAAATAAAATCCTGAGACACGACTGAGGTCGTCAGACTAGAGAAACTCCGCTGTAAAAAGTCAAAACAGGTGAATCGCAGCGCACAATCGCAAGGAAAACAGAAAATTACACGGAAGAGAAGGCAGGCTCATTAGCTGTTTTATTAGACAAGCGCAGAATGAGATCAGGCGAGTCTGGGGACCCGGAATCGGCGGAGATACTGGGCCACCAGATGCTGCACCAGAAGCAAGTGAGCCAAAGCATCAAATAAGCGGCAGAAATCATTAAGGTGCACGGCGTTTTTCCTCGAAATAAACCTCCTCCCATCTGAGCCAATGCAAGTTTCACTCTTTTTCCCGCAATATGGGAAAAAATAGATGCGTTCACAGCTGCAGCAGCAGCTTTTTCACCGCGCATAACCATAAAGCAGAGCTGCACTCAGCATTACCCTCAAAATGAACTGTGGACAAGCATTTAATTCACTTTGAATGCGACTGGAGTAATCAGGCGACCAGCCGGCTGAGAGCAATCGTGTTTCGCGTTCCATTATGCCCGTGCAATTAGAATTACAGTAAAAAGCCAGAGGAATGGAGGCAGCCACGCGCGCGCACACACACCAATCACTGAGAAAAAGCTCACTCAAAGGACGCTCGGCTGGACGCGTGCTAAGTTGAATAAAAACAATGGAAATGTGTGGAGTTTCTCCTGCTGCTTCACCTCTGCATGGAGACGGGCCGGCCTTTGGCTGCCTGGGTGGCCCATCTGCATACAGATGGCAGCACGGCGGCTTTCAGGATCCCCTAACACATGATTAAAAGCCCAGGTTTCTGTGACATCAGTTAATCAGCGTGCAGACCGATTCCTAATTACAAACTCCCGTTTCTCCCTGGACTCCAACAAGCATTGACGGGCCTGAATCTGCACGTGCGTGGGCTCCATCCCACCGCTCGTAACAGTGATGGTTGACTGGTTATCGGCCACTCCGCCCAGGACCAGAAGCCCCTGCCTCCACCCCTGCCTCTGCTCAGCACCACCAGCAGCCTTTGGGTCTAAGGAAGAAATAAATAAACAAAAGACAAATGGCTCTGACCCAGCCAGCGGCGTTTCCTGCAGTTTTCCTTGTTATTAACTCCTGACAAATTCAATTATAATGTGCTTGGAGGGAGCGCGCCTGAGACGCTCCGCATGCCTCTCATCTCCATCCCAGCTCGGCTGCTGGATCTGGACCGGAGTTGCTGCCCTTTTGAATTAAGCTGCAGCCTCTGGTGACCATTTCCTGACATTTAAAAGCGTGACACTGGGAATTCTCCAGCAACAGCGTCTTTGTTTCCAAGAATTTCATCCACTTGATGCAACGGCGGCGAGGCCGTCTCCCTGGAGGGCGCATTACTCGCCTCGGCTAATCAGATTTCACCCCGCATGCAGGGGCAAAGCTGCGGTCCCTGCAAGCCGCCTCCAGACCCGCCTGTGTTTGGAGACATCCGGACTGTACCAACCTTTCTAAAGGGCTTTTCTTCCTGTTGCATCTCTATATCAGACATATGGGGGTGAGGAAATAACCAGGAGGAAGAGGAGATCCTGGGAGGAGAGGAAGCGTGATGGGGCCGGACTGGAGCCGTGAGCTGAAGTGGCTCGACAGTAACGCATCTTCCACTTCCTGTCGCTGAGGTGGACTTCCTTCACCCCCTCCCTCCAGTTCAGCTGGTTTCAACCTGATTATGGCTCCAAACCCAGCTGACACCAGCCAGCTTTGTCCTGGATCTGGGGCGTGATGGTAATTCTGACAGAACACATCCGTCTTCTGTCGTCTCGCCGCCTGTAAGACGACGTTTCAGTGACACGGGCGTCTGTGCCGCATGCAAGCCAAAGATGAGGCTTAAGAGGCGGGTTAAGACGTTAAATCACACTTGTGTGCTGATGCTGGTGTTCTCTGTAAAACAGAGCTCCGTGCATCGCTGCTGACGGCTCCTGGGATCACGTTTTGCCTAAGTTGATGCGTTCGGCTCTCGTAATGTACAACTAAAAAGGGGAAATGGAGATCTTCCTAAGTAGTTTCTTCTGGCATTTTTTTTTTTTTTGTCCCTCTGCACATTTTATAAGGAACGAATAAGAAAAATATCTTTAAAGCTGTCTATATAAATGCCATCAACAAACCTGAACCCAAGGGGTAATCTTATCCTGTAGCCCTAAATTAGCATGTGAGCTAAACCAGAAGGCGTTCAGAGACCTGGAAATGCTTTCAGAGCTTCAGATTGAGGAACTTTGAATAACACATTCTGTGTTTATGCACGAATGCTCTCATGTTCCGCCTCTCTCGCACAATCCATGCAGCCTTCACCCTTCCAGACTTCTGCTAAATAAATTAGCAGCTGCTCCGAACCTCCAACCATGCATGACGAGGCACACACACACACACACACACACACACACACACACACACACACACACACACACACACACACACACACACACACACACACACACACACACACAGAGGGGGAACTACGAGGCTGCTGGTGTGATAAAGCACCGTGCAAGTGATTGTTTGAAGGTGTGAAATGAAGAAGAGCCCGGAGCATCTCTGTGGCTGCGATGGCGACCGCAGATCTGAAAGCTGGGCTCACAGTTCACGCCGAGACTTGGACGGCCAGATCAATGAATCTGTGTCCCTAATTAATTTTCTTCAAGTGGTTGACTCCAACACCGGTGTGAAAAGATTCAGCGGTGCGTGATTAGGGACTCCGTTTGAGGATGATAAACCCTGAAAAGCCATTTGTCACGATACTGGCTATGGGAGGAATTCAGGATGTCTCACCACACACTCAAGTGACTTCACTCACACTCCATTTTGTGAACCCGTCTCCTAATTACTGAAATAAAAGAGGCAAAACAACTGTAAAAAACCACAAAGGATGTTTCAAAGAGCAGATCTGGCCTGCCTGCATCATTAGGCTGCATCAGTAAGCTAAGCTAGCTCGCGTGAAATTATGTTAACTTTAATTCTACCCAATACGATAAAACAAGACGGACGGAATTCAAGATTTCACTTGTAAGCCGAGAAACTCGAAGACAAGTTTGTTGCGTCTGGCTGATGAAGAGGTAGAGGAGATAACAGAAGGAAGCAAGAAAATCAGACAGCAAACAGGGAGTACGTGATGAAAGATTTAGACATGACAGTGCAGGTGCAGAGATAACAGCGCCTGTCCAGACAGATGCCTGCACAACTGCCTTCTGTCAGAGGTTAACAAACACGCTCGCGCTCCTGAGAGAAGCAGCAAATACTCAAATGGGATTCAGCGTGTGGAACCTCGGCTGTCTGACTGCTGCAGAGCAACCAAACTTAACGAGATAATCACAGTCACAGTGAATTCAGCTGGACGCTCTCATGCTTCTCTAACTTTGGCATCATGGTATGCATTCCTGTTCAAAAAACAGGTGGGCTCGAGGGGCACGACCCGGCCGAGCTGCTAGTTCAAAGAAAAAGATCACACAACTCAATGTGCCTGGTACCATGGGACGGGCTCTGAAGGCCCTGTCCACGAGCTGTGGATGATAGCTGGGTGAGATTTTGCTGGAAGGGAAAAGAGTACTACAAAAGTTAGCTTTTTCTAGCCGGGTCAGCTGATCTGTGCACCTTTGTAATTTATTAAGCTAATTTGCATAGCACTTAGCATTACACAATACCAACAAATATGTACAGCCCTTATTTACGGCAATAAAATGTAAATTTCTTTAAATTAAATTAAGTGAAGTCGCTGTGGGCTCCTCTAAAGGCCTAATTCAGAGGAAATGCTAAGCCACATCGATTGAGCGGTAAAAGCATTAATAAACTGGGAAATACCAGTCAGAGAAGGTCAAACACTCCCCGACCTTAATGTGGGAAGCAGCCTCTGATGTGCTGGTAAAACGAATGGAAATCTTCTTCAAAGCGTCTCTGGGTGAGGACGGTAGCCCAGGCCTCAGATCACCTCAGATCACCTCAGATCACCTCAGATCACCTGACGCTGACACGAGCAGCAGATGCAGAGATGAAACCACCTGAGGTGACCCTGGCTGCTTCCACTCCATAAAAAACCCCGAGCCCGGCTCTGGATCCGGCTCGTCTCTTAATTTGCTGAGAGTGAGGGACCCTGGCGGCGCCCGCTCCGCCTGCAGTGGCTCGCTTGTCACTTTATGTTAAACTTTCTCCATCTTTGCTGCCCTTCTGCCATTTTCTCAGCGCTCTTCCACGCAGCCTTCTTTACCTTTCTGCTCCGGTTGTTGTTTCCTGTCCATCAGCCCTCCTCTCTCCACTCACCTTTTTCATTCTGCTGCTGGATTCGTGACATTTTGCCGCCTCAAACACGGCTTATTTTTCCCCCAAAAAATAACCAAACCGAGAACAGCAAAACACCCGCTACAATCCTGCTTTCTTTCTATGTTTGTGTTTTATCAACGTGGTCTGAAACTGGAGACCGTCTGCTTTTGACTGCAGAAAGGTCATCAGTGACAGGCTGGCATGAATCAGGAGGGAAAAGTCCAATTTCTGTGAAAAGCCCAGAAGCTGTTTGGGTTGAAAGCTGAATGTATCGATGCTGAAGCTGTTTCAAAGCCAATGAACATGCTCGCCAATCAGCACGCAACACTTGGTTTTCTGCTCCTCCGAGTGGCTTCAAATAGAGCAAAAGTGCATTCATTCCACTCCCTAGAACATGTTGACGCAGCTTTCAGCAGAGAGGACAGTCGTCCACGACCCGCTGAAGATCTCAGCCTCACGCTGAATCACAGATGATCACCTCTGCTGATTTGGAAACTAGATCCGAACCAGCCAGGCTGCTTCAATTTCACCTCAGTTCAGCTCAACAGACGGATCGCTGTGACTGAGCCCATGGCGTTGCGTCCTCTGATATTAATCTCATTACAGGCAGAAACGACCACCGCCAGCAGGCTCATTTCCAATAATTTCATCTCATAAACACGTCAAATCGTCCAGTACTTCACTGGTGCGCACAGAGGCGCGGCGAGCAGAGGTAAACAACAGATAAGCCGGCTTTCTTTTCCTTTTTCATACCACAGACCCGTCAGAGGGTTTCCGTGGGAAATCAACTGGAGCAAATAGAAAATTACTTCGCTGGCTGAACCCAAAAGGGTGACATTTCAAAATCTGCCACTATTTCATGCTGACGATATTACCTATTCACAACAAACAAAAACAAGCGTGACGCCCGGCAGGACTTGGATTTGATACATCTGATTTATATGGCACCAAAACCACCTGTGGATTTAATTAACGGAGCCAAATTAGACACTTTCAATCAACAACCGGTGCTGTTTCAACCCAACAGAAGTTTTATGTCGGTTCTGATTGACCTCAGGGCCGAGCACACATGGAGTGCTCCACTCCACCCTTGGTCCCGTATGGTGGTACATCCACCACCTTGAGAACGAGGGCGTTGCACAACGGCGTGCACGCTGCAGCTGGTGCAGCACGGACCTGGAATAAGCCGTTAACCATGCTAGGCTGGTCCGAAACGGGCTCTGATCACAGCCCGTCAGCACGGAGAGGCCGTGGCATTTGCGTTCCCGCCATCCAGAATGGATGGCTCCTCGCAAATGTAGCCGATTTCCGGCCCTACAAACCGTTTTTCGGGCCATCCGGGTCCATCAGGAAGACAGAAGCAGATAAGCAGGAAGTTCCTACCTTGACCCCTCGGATCCTGAACTCGGCCAGGGCTCGACTCATCTTGGAAGACGCCGTCTGCAGGTCCTTCCCGCTGGCGATGACTTTGACCAGCAGGGAGTCGTAATGAGGGGAGATGACGGCGCCCTGGAAGGCAGAAGCGCTGTCCAGGCGGATGCCCATGCCCTCGCCGCTGCGGAACACCTGACGGGAAAGAGGACACGTTCCTTAGCTCAGAGGACAGAAGCACTCCTCAGACTTTCCTCTGCTTAAAGATTTGAGGCGTTAGAGTCACAACTAAAGTCACCTTATTTGGGGAAATTTATGTCAGGCTACAAAAAAACGCATTTTTTAATAAGATAGTTTTTACTGCAGTTTAATCCATCGACTAATCTCCGAATTTGGCAAAGAAACTTTGGCACGTTCAGTCCAGCTCAGGCACTGAACGCAAACGTGGGCGAATGGTCTCCGTGAGGAGTCGACTGCAAAGTAACCTGCTCTGGGGACGCAGCGACAGAAGGACGCGGACGGGGAAAGCGCGGATGCGAGAGGGGAGGACGCGCTTTTGTCGGGATGAGTCAGAAAGAGTTGGCTCGGGAGCGGAGAGGAGGAGGAGGAGGAGGAGGAGGAGGAGGAGGAGGAGAGGGCCCCGACTGCCCAACACCACAACATATGGAGCCCCTCGAGGCCTGGAAGGGAAGAGACGGGGAGAAACGGCAACCACGGGCCTCAGCTCTGAAGAGCTGCCCACGCTAACACAAACATTTAAATAGAATAGAAAAGCAAAATTAGAATATCTGGTAATTGTAAATCTAATGTTCAAGAAACTGTCCAGCTAGAGGGTGTCGATGTAGACAGAGCTCATGAAATTAAATTCCTTGGAGTCATTGTTGATGATAGAATTACTTGGAAACCTCATATCAAATATATCTCTACAAAAACATCCCGAAGCATTTCAGTGATTGCAAAAGGAAGCACGGTTTAAATAGCAAAGCCTTACATATCTTGTTTTGTTCCCTGATCCTGCCTTATTTAAATGATTGCACTAGGTTAATGTTCATGAACACACACATTTATTATTTTTAAAAATCAAAAATTCAGAAATTTTTGACATTGTGGAATTTCAAACCGCACAAAAAATGTTTAAATAAAAATACTGTAATAAATACTGTACAAATCAAAGATTTTTGAAGGTATAATGAAAATGACCATAATGACTAGTAGAACAGGAAGTGTAGCATTGATTTGCAACAGATTTGATGTATAGTGTTGGAGTTGGTTCTGGTCTTTTTGTCTAAGCGGAACTATTGATGCTGGATTTGTTTGAATTTGTTTTTCTTTGGGTATTTTCATGGAATTGATTGGAATAAGTGAATTAATTTAGTGATGGATCAAATAGGTTTTGACTTCTTCCCACTCTCTTTCTATGAGAAGCATAAAGTGTCTTATTTTAGTTGTTTTTATGAATCATTTGTAGAATGGTTTAATTTACATGAATGAAAGAAAATACATTTAAAAAAATTGTTAATGAAGCTTTTCTGCTGATTTGGTGGCAGCTGTACGATGACACGCTCTCACTCCAAGCCTCCACGTGCAGGTTGTGAGTTTCATTAAAACCAGCTCTTTAAATGTCAGTGAGGCAGATCTAACCTGTGAAACTCATAACAGGTGATTTAGGGGCGCGATTACGACCACTGTGTTTGTGATCCTGTCAGACTTTAACAGCTTTTCCTCCAGCGAGCTCTGAAGGAGTAATTGGCTGCCTGTTGACTGGTGCTACAGCGGCGCAACGCTGCTGCCAACGTGACGCTTCTGTATCGGCCGGAACCAGACTTCAAAGTCGACAATCAACCGCAACATTGTTTTTGTATTGAAATTTGCTGGTCCGTTCTGGGCTACTGCAGGACGGAGCATCCATGGAGGGGCCGACGCAGACACAGGCTCAGGAGAGGTAAACTAAAAGAGCTGATGCCTGAAAACTGATGCTTTTCGCTGCAGTGGTTGCAAAACACTAACTCCAGCCACGGTCCTCAAATGAGCAGAAGTAAGTTGAAATGTGGATCAATCGGACGGACGATGATGTGCTTTTAAGGAGCCTCATTTGTGCTGCGCTGGTGCCCTGAAGCTTTTGCTAAAGCCTGTGTTTACTCTCCTCCCTTCATTAAATCCCCCCGTACTGCGGACAAACCGTGTCACCCACCGGCTCTGCGGGTCAGACATTTGCAGACATTTGGTGTCGGGCGCCGGATTTGTCGAAAGCTGACCGCGCTTCCCCGGCAAACCATTTAATATCAAACCGCTCTGGGGCGGCTTCCCTGGGCTCCAAGGCCGCTCTGAGCTCGGGTTTAATCAGTACATCCACACAAGCTGATGGAGCGGCGTGCTAGCTGCAAACAGTCCAGGCACCTCTGCAGCCAGCACAAAGCCAGCACCAGAGGTTAATCCAATCCCCCCCACTCATGTCAGGAGATTAATCAAACATGAAGCAAAACAGATGTTTGCCGCAACGCTTTACTGCTCACATACATTTAGACAAGGTCGTCTTGGACTGGAAGCCAGAAAACTCGGGCAGTAAGTTGGAAACACTCAGGTAGATCTGGAGAGAAACACAGATTTAATCCAGAATGTGGCCACACAGGAGAGTCCTGAAGGGCCTGAAGGTCAGCAGACAGACTGGAAGGCGCTGATGATGAGTCCCAAAACAGAGAAGATTTTCTGGGACGTTTCCCAGCCCTCATCAGCACGAGAGCGCTTGCACGTTCACTGGTGTACTGCTCTTCTAATGAGAGGTAACGCTGCTTCATGCTGCCCGTTTGTATCTTTGTGAGTTTATTCATTTCAGCTTCCAGGCGTACACACACACACACACATCCATACATACACGATACAGTGCGCCGCAGCCAAGGTCCCTCTGAGACAGCGTGGATTCTTTATCTGGCTGGCCGGGATGCTGCAGCCAGATGGTGAATAGAGAGGGCTAAACTGTGCAGGCTGAATGGAATGAAAAGCCAAGTGTGGCGTTAATAATTAAAGTCAAGGTTTCAGCTCCTTTCAGCCCAGGGCGCCGCATAACAAGAAAACCTCCTCCTGCGCTCCTCACGCCTTTGTCTCTCAATCTGGAAAGGCATAGACACTAATTGAATAGTGCAGAGGATGCCTTCGCTGCCCATTAATTAAATACAAAGGCATCGAGATTGGCTGATAAGTATGAAAATATATGCAGCACTTTGGACCCCTGGTGTTCCAAACACTCACTCCTTTGTTATTGCTTTCTTTAATAATCCATTCATAAAAATAACGCCCCAAGTCTCTGTGGATCAATGCGTCTCCATATTATCAACAACTCCATATTATCACATCGATTTTAGCGTGTTGCAAAGGATTTAGAACCGGCCTCCGAAGTTTGGCAGCAACCGACGCCGACCGTTTTAGAGATGTTACAAATAAAACCTGATGTGATTAGTAAATCTGCAAGATGGTCAATTTGAATTTTAGCACAAATGTCATCTGATTGCAACAGAAATAAGTTAAAAACCAGCACCTCAGTCCAGCGTGCATGCAGCCAAGGCAGCAGCCAGCTTTAGCCAGTTAGCAAATGCCGTCGCTGCATCGTTTGGTGTAGGTTCCCATGATCACTGCGCTGAAGATGCACTTGAATTCCAATAAACAAGCACTTTAAATTATTGCCCACCAGATAATATGCTGACTTTGTAGCCGTTTGGGGACTAAAGCACAGAGTCCATGTCCTGGCGCTTATATCCTGAAGGCCTCTGATGGGTCTGAATCCCAAGATGCTCCTCATGTAAAACACAACCCACATTCAGCAGAGAGGTTGATTCCGATGTTAAAACTTTGTGTATAAAAAGATTCATCTAGATGATGGAAAAAAAAAAAACAAAAAAGGGTGATTTGCATTTTTGCATTTATCAAAGGGCATTAAAATTCATCAGAGATGCGTCCAGTCAGGCCAGTGTGAAATATGACCACAATTACTGCTCTCTCCAGCATCAGGGGGACTTTTTATGTAACATTATTCATCTAAAGCGTCTGGGTATTGAGTTTTTAGACTGAATTTAGCAGATAATCTTTTTATTTTTTTACATGCCCAGCAGACCCTCGCTTACACGGGTGTGCGCACAGCTCTGTGATCTGGTTTCTAGGGCGAGAAGCTCGAGGGCGTCCGGGCTCACTGCAGCAGGGGTCTGGTGTCGAGATCTCTGAGATGCAAAGCGGAGATATATTCCAGAAAACACTTCCCAAGATCGGTTTCAGTCGGCAATGCGGCAGCTTCAAGCGCAGAAAGAGCAGCAAGTTCAGAGGTGACGGTGTGCAGAAGAAGAGAACTGAAGTGGCAAAAAGAGGCCGTAGCTTCCACAGCGCTGCTCACCGGATCACAACAACCCTTCAAACTTTCAGCTCTTCCCACCTCAGTCTCAGCTAACCCCCCCCAGCCTGCTCAGAAACAAACTGCCGTCTCCAATTTCAGCTCCGTGGTCCAGATTTGCTCGTGGCGTGCGTGATATGGGCGGCGTTGCTGACAGGAAGTGGCATTTGAAGGCAACTTAGGAAAGAGAAACATAACATACGAACCCCCCCCCC
>BJFM01002385.1:311998-379174 GCA_016586285.1 Arothron firmamentum | reverse complement strand
GCCCCACCCGCAGTGAGAGCAAACTGGTAAAGAACCAATTAGAGGGGGAGAGAGGAGCAGGGCGGTAAAGAGCAAAGAGACAGAAAAGCTCCCAGACGGGGGGAGAGGAGACAACACCAGCGCCATGTTGATGTGTGGAGCTGAGCAGGGTGGATGGATCAAAGGGCGAGAGCGAGCCGCCGCTGGAGAGAGAGGAGGCGGAGAACAAAGTTTGTTCATAGGCGATTGTGTTGCAAAGCTCCAGAACTGCCGCGCCTGAGCTGAGCGTGACGAGAGGTTCGCCTCAGGTTTCCTGGGCTGGTCGTTCATTCCTCTGGCTGCTTCCTGCGGGAAGGTTTGTTGGTTGGAAATAGCGACAACGTGGCCAACGTGGCCTCAGAAGCATCTTCAGAGCGCTCTGAAGGAAACTGGGGCGGCTCCCAGGAACGTTGGTGACCGTTCCTGGCCGTTGTGGGGAAAAACTCTGGCCATCGTCCACATTTAAGGACCGGAATAGTGGAAAACTTGATGTCTCAACTTTTGGGAATGAACAGAATTTTGAGCTAACTAGTGAAGCAGTTTGGTCTAATCTCCATTACAGCCGACTACGGGGCCATTTTAGCACTAAAATATCCCCATTAAACTGCTTTTTATGGTCTCTCAGAACACAATTCAGCAACGTCTCAGCAGAGGGGCGAGAAATTCAGGGAGATCTGGGCAGGTATTTGCATGCTGTACCGGCAGATAAAACTGATTTCGCTCTGCAGATCCCACGTTGGCTGCTTTGAAACAAGCACGAACACATGCAGAGAAGCCGTCTCGCCTTCAGTGGAGGAGCAGAAAGTGTTTGTGAAATGCCCCCTGTTGCAAGGGTTTGGAATTTTAAATGGCATATACAATCCCACATGAAACTTGTGCAAAAAGGATTTGAATAAAGTCTCATTTTGATATCAATGGAGAGTGGACGGTGGCCCACGCACACAAACACCCAGCAGCTCCTGCAGGCAGCAGCAAAGATAAACAGGATGGAGACCGGTGACCCCACCACCACCACTGGTTACCAGCACATTAAGCCTTCCTGACTGATGGCTGCATCGAGCGGAGGGGCATTGACTGCAGAGGCGATGGCCTCGGCGGATCATTAAAGCCTCTCACGCTTCACAGCCAAATGCAGAAAATCGCTGAGACCCAAACAGATACTCCGCTGCAATTTACCAGCTCCGCCGGGCCGATGATAGATGTTCCCGCAATAAAATGTGCATTTTCTGCCTTGGACAAAACCGTTCCACGTGCTTTTTAGTGCCCATCGACTCAGGTTGTCCTGTGCTATCTAACAGCGCAGGACAACCTGAGCCCAAACTGCACCTTCGCCCTCCGCTTTCAATTTTCCTCCTATCTTTTTGATTTCTCCTTCATTTCCTGTCTACAGGCAGGCTCACGGAGGCATCATCCAGCTGACTCTACGTCTTCCTGCGCTCCGTCCTGACGCCTCCGTGGTTTTATTTATCCCCTGCCTCTTCTCTCATTTAAACCCTTGTCCTTTGCTCCTGGGCTCCGTCTTCCCTGACTTCACAGCAAAGGCCGCGGCCCGTGCACGCTCCTGTGCCGCGCTCAGCGCTAAAACATATTCAAGACAAAGTAGTGACTATTAAGAGCCAGCGGCCGCCCTGCTGCACATGCACAAGCCCCCTTTTCAGCGCTCCACACCCGTCCATCAAAAGGCTCATTTTCTGCTCGCCAACTGAACTGGCTGTGCTGTTCCTGCGTCTCTTTGCAGGCCTGCTCCAGACGGAGGTATAATGACCCTAATGAGCAGCAGAGCAGCCTCGCTGCTCTCCAGTCTTCCTCCTTATTTCTTGCTCTCTGATTTTTATATCAATTATCACCCATTCCGCCTTGCCCGTACTCCTCCTCAGAACACTAATTTTCCTCCACATTTATATTCTGCTCGCCTCTTCAGTCGTTTCCTCTCCTTCCCATCTCCTCTCATTCCCCCCCTCCACATCCAAGCCTTTTTCTCAGGACGCCCTCGCTCTCTTCACCTGCCTCCCACTTCACTCGGATCCTCCACGCCATCCTTTCATACACTCATTCCGCATCTATTCCACTATCTAATAGCACAGATTGCTGCCAAAAAAAGAGGAGAGTTCTGTCTGACGGGAGAGGTGAAGACGCAAACACAGTTAGTGGGAACACAATCACAAATTCCTCACCACCCACCCACCCACCCACGCTCTCTCCCCTCCTGCAATTGTGCAACCATTAGAATCAGTAGCAACCAGATGTCTGTGATGGTTCTACAAGCTGTTTGGGGCTTTGGAGGACGGGCCCACACACCCACACCTGATCACTCCTCCCACGCGTCAGGGATCCGATCAGAGACGTTCATGCAGCAGGAGTAGAGACTCTGCGCTCCACACTGGGGACTCCTGTGTCTGCACTCCAAACCAGTGGATGATCGAGCTAAAATGCCAGCGCAGGACCTTCCGTGCATTTGGCTAACTTAGCACAAAACACAGGGTTAGCATGTGATGGAGAGACAATGATGGATATGCCAGCATAGGAAGGGAAGAACAAAAAAACAGCAGAAACAGTAGATGTGATGCTCAGGAGTCAGTATTGCAACACACTGACTAATCTGCTCCTGATAACACACAACACGGAAACATACAACATCTACAGGACCAGCAGCCAGAACACACTTGATGACTGCGCTGCAGGATGATTAGCAGCCTCCACTCGTGCAGCAGCCGGGCCCACGTGATCCATATTCATGTGTGAAGCGCTGAGGATGTTTACACACTGCGAGGCACCAGGTTCACCCAGCACTGCGTGCAAACGCTCCCCCTCACCAATCACTCGAAAACAGGCTAAAAATACAGGCGGGAAGATTTGCTAACTCGAGAAATAAGGAATATCTGAATGCAGGTGACCCATTCCCAGGAGTGCAACAGCCCTGAAATAGAGCAGGAAGAATTGAGGCTTTTTTTCAGGCACCAACAGGGCTGCAGAGACGCAGACTGGATGCTCTCGTGGACAAACGCGCTGCAGATTAATCATTTCATCACACTGTGCATCCCAGTACATACGGAAAATTAGCAGACCCGTTGAGCCGAGCGGCATGTGCTTGGTGGACAACACACCTGCCAGTTTGGGCCTGTGGGGAAAGCGTGCACGCTGCCAGGCCGAGCGGACAGAAGTCGTACTAATGTGAGGGAGGCAGCGACCAGGGAGAGACGGGGAATGCAGACGGAGAGGCAGAGACAGCGGCTGGTTGTGGGCGTGTGTGTGTGTGTATGTGTGGTCCATCTCAATGCAAACAGACAGTCCAACATGCCCGCCTGCCAATCACTTCCCCTCTCTGCTGCTTTGATATGAGGGAGGGGGCGCGGGCTCACAACGGTGCTGGAAACCCAGCATCTACTTCTTCCTATGTAGGTCACTACACCTCCATCGCTCTGTCTCTCCATCCTTCGCTGCATCGCCTTCTCTGGCTCCGTGTCCCTGCCTGGATTTTGCAGCTGTTTTTTTCAGTCTGGTAGTAATGGGCAGGGTAAAAGAAGATGCTTTTACAGCAGAAAGTGTGGAATCGATGAGGGTCTGACCTAAGCTCTGCCAGTCTTAAGCCTGAGCCTTTATCTGTCCTCCTCCTGCAGCATCTCTCTCTCAGCGCTCTCGCTGCACACACAACGCAAACACTCTATTACCAAACCGTGCTGTTCCAACAAAACACTCAAGGTCTCAAAGGCATTAAAAAATACATGATAGACCAACGGAGGGGCGAAAAAAGAGAAAGTCGGAGGTAAGAAGCAGAAGCCTGAGGTGAAGGACGCTGCAAACTAACCGCGTGAGTCTTTAAAATAGACACAAGCGCAGCAGGCGGAGGTTTGGAAGAAGCCGCCCGTGTCTCTCCGTGTTCATCTGCAGCCAATCTTCAGCTTTCCTGGCTGGCCTGCCGGTGCATACCGTTGCCCTGGTGTCCGCGCAGACTGGAAAATTGCCGTTCCGGTTCTCTGCCTGCTACAGAGTGTCATAAGAGTCTTGGAATCACTGTCTTCGAGTCATTTTACTGTGCGGGGAGACGTGCAGCGTTCTGGCCCTGTTGTTTCTTGCCAGAGAGCAGAGTTTAGGGGCTTCCAGCCATGACATATGCATTTGTTCTAATTAAGTCTGCGGGCATTTGGAGAATTGTGGGAGTGTGCCAGTACGATAATGGCTGACAAAAGTGCACAAGCTAACATCAGACTGAGATAAACTTCCCGTGACAATAAAATGCTAATTCCACTTCGATTCGTGTGGCTAAAATGTAATTTTTTTTAATACACAAGCACCCATCTCAGCACGCTCAGTTTCACCACCGACGGTGAGTTTCCAGTTAAAACACATTTCAGGCTGTAGAACTAGGTTGTCATCCTTTTAAAAAACACATGCGCTCATGAATCCTGATTTGTTTTGGACAAAAATACCACAAATTACAGCAGCATGCAAGATTTAAAGGTACTTGATCTACCACGGGATGCATATATAATTCAAGAATGACAAAAGCAGGAGTTATCTTGGGTTGAAGGACATGTCCCTGCATCCATTTTCCTCTTCCCCCATTTCATGCATACAGGTTTGCAGAGCTCTCCGATGAGCCGGTGATAGTTCAGCTCATCAGCACTAGCAGAGGATCTGGTGTGTTTGTGAGGAGCCATGCTAGGTTCTAGCTGCTAGCTAATGTGACGTCTGAGCAGCACGCAACACTGAAGCCTGCCAATAACCACAGCAGGAAGGGGCACGGCAAACAAAGCCACATCAAGCAATTTGCGTTGAAAACCCACCATTGTAGCACATATTTAGTTTTTTTATTCCTCTTCTCATTTCAGTCTTTACGCAGCCTCTTTTGCCCTCACACTCTTACAAAATGTGGACACTTTCCTGTGCTTATGCATTTGCACACTCTAGAAATTAATTTCCAAGCTGTAATTCTTCCTATGACACCCCCCCTCCTGACCAATCTTACCGATACACACTCACAAACACACACTACAAAGAGGGGTAAATTAATGAGCTACAATTTTATCAGCGAAACTAATGAATTAGCCTGAGAGAGATAATAGGAAACTGAATACGGGAGATGCAGAAGATTAGTGTGTGTGCTGGTGATGTGTGTGTGTGTGTGTGTGTGTGTGTGTGTGTGTGTGTGTGTGTGTGTGTGCGCAGCACCGTTTATGTGCCCATCTGTGCAGACGTGTCCTTGCGCATGTGTGTGTGTGAGTGTGTGCGTGTATATTTATTTCCTAACAAGGACAAAAGCACTTTGAACAAAAGCAATCCTCATTATGGCGAAGCCTTGATCCAGCGCTGCAGTCATCTATCGTGCATCACAGACGTCCTCCTGACATCGCTCCCTTCTCATGTCCCCGTCTCTCGCCTTTTTGTTTCTGTCTCATTTCCAACCGGATCCGTCCTCAAGTGCAGCTGCGCGCATCTGCTGCGAAATGAGACGGAACCTTGATCCAGTTCCTACTTTTGTTTTCTCTGCTGTTCTGGGAGAAAATCGGGAATATTTGGAGATCTGCATGCGTGCCACGTGCGTCATGTCACGGCTTCCGCTGCAGAACAGGAGGGAAGAGAGCGTCTTTCAGGAGCGGGAAGCAGCATTGTTCCTGTCTTCTTGACGTCAGATTGGGGTTCTGGATGTTAAATCCAGTAGTAACACGAAAGGAAACTGATATTTTAAACGGGCAGGCCATGTGACCGGCCTGCACGTCGTCTTAGCCTGCAGATATTCTGCCTCCAGCTGGATTCAGACATTCGCCTGGATCTGGCGAGCACATGCACATCAAAGACCCAGCCGGGTCTCATATTAAAAGCTACATTTTCGAAGAGTGGCCGGAGGTCAGGGGTCGGTGATGGCTCCGTTTCCCAATTACCACCTTCCTTCCCAGCGGCTCATGCTCCGTATCAAAGACAGGAGAACAAACGAGGCGGCACGCAGCCGTTCAAACGTGCGCATGTTTGGCTCTGCGGCGCAAGAGATCTGAACCGGGCGCGGCTCCACGTGCGCATCAAAGGCGTCGCCGGCTGTTGTATCAGCCTGGTCACGCTTCGCTCTGATCTCACAGCTCTGGCCGTCCAATTCCAAGACATCCCTGCATCCAGGTGAACGTTCTTGGAATAAAAGAGCAGGTGAAGCCGCCTTTCTCTGTGATAGAAACCCAACCCTGCTTCCCTCAGCTGCTTTGCTGATTCAACATTCTGCTTTTTCAGACGATCAAACTGTTCTATATCAGCTGACCGGCTGAACACGGACATGGACACACCCACTAAAACACAGCCTCGCGCGGAGCCTCGGATGCTCCTCAAAACACGCTGCAGCGCCTCCTCGCAGCCAACAGGCATCCAGGCCACTTGAGCTACCGCAGAAGAAGAATGAGTGGGAGCCACTTGTGGCCTCCTGAATTCTTAACATTACGTAACTCCTGGTGGGATAATTAATAAAGCCACTGTTTGCACCTCGGTGTTCTCTGCAGGATCCCAATTAGTCTCTTTGTAGGATTCTCTGTTGTCCCACAGTAGCACTAATTCACATATTTGCTCTGGGGCCTGTCCTTTCAAAGGCACTTGTACTACAGATTGTTTGTATTTCTATCAATAAAGACAGCTTTGGTGGTGCTAGCTGATGAAAGGCAAAGAGCAGGCAGCCAGTGGCAGCGTCGGGATGAAACGCTGAAGGTAGCTGACAGCTGTAGTGATACGCAGCCGCGTAGCTCCACATTCAAGATGCCGAGCAGCTTTGTAGCAGCGCTCTTTAAAGGCCTCGGCACAGAGTGGTGGAATCTGTGAAGTATTAGCACTAATAATTAACACTAAACAGCTCCATTCCAGAAATGTGTATTGAGAGTTAAAACAATCCAAACTCACCCGAGGCTGAGCCCTGCTGCTAATGACACACCAGCAGAAGCGGGGCAGAACCAGGTCTGCTGACCTGGTTCTTGGAGCACTAATTCTGCGCTTTTACGGGACTTTCACTGAATAATCTGGAACAAGTATGAAGCATAACAAGACAGAAGTCACAGTTTCATCAAAGCCCGTCAGCCTTGGCTGCTGTGCTCTCCACCCATGACTCCATCCAGGTTACTGATTAAAACCAGTTATTCCATCAGATTCTCTTCTTCTGGATATTACGCCTCATCAGAAATCACTGCGCTGCCCTGGTTTTCTGCTCTCTATCCTCATTTCCCTCGATCCCTCACCACTTCCCTCCTCCTGACTTCCTGCCTTTGATAATCTAGTCCACCCCCAGTCTCTTCATGACTGAGGTGACAGAAGTTGCTCCGTCCTTATTGCCTCCTTGCCATCCACTGCCAGCGACCTGATCCATTTGGTTGCTGGAGAACATCTGAGGGCCCTGGTGACTCCTCCGCGTCTATATTTGTTGCCGCTTCTGTTGTCCCCAGATTCTCGTCCTTTTGCCTGTTCCCAATCTCGCCTGACATTGGAATGAACTTCTCGTCCGCTTCTCTCAGTTTTCAATCAGGACTTGCCTCCTCGGCTTCCTGCAAACCACTAATCCGGCGCCCATTCGTGCCTCTTTAATTCTCGGCGCAGCTCATTTTCTCCTCATTTGGATTTTTCTGCAGGCCTGCAGGACATCTGCTGCGTCACTCACTCCACGGGGACGCTCCTCCGCCTTCTGCTGGGCACTCCAACACCTCCAGCGTGAGGAAACAGCCCAAAAAAATGGACCGCAATGAATTTGCAGAAGCGACTTCCTCTCACGCAGGAGCAGCTGCTTTACTCTTCAGAGCCAGCCTGCTCACCCTCGCTGTGGCTGGCGTGCAGGTAAGGCCGCGCACATTTCGTGTGTCGAAATGTGCGCAGACGTTGGAATTTTCTTTGCGTACTTCCGTTTCTCATCAGTTCTGCTCATCCTCCATCAACGCCACTGCTCCTTACAGGCTGAAATATTTATGCTTCTAACTTGATTTGCGTGAGTGAAAACAGTTTGGCCTGTTGTTCATCGTAATAATCATATTTTGAGATTCAGGACCATCTATTCCAAATTCCTCACCCTAACAAACAACCCATTTGTCTCCTCCTCCTCCCAGCGGAGAAGACCTTGTGGGACTTGTACTAATTATCATTATCAACAATGGCTGCCTGGCACAAGAGCTAGCAGGTAAGCGCTGTCAACATCTGTCACACACACACACACACACACACGCACACACACACACAAGACGTTGCTGGTTGGGTTGAGACGAGCGCACACACGCCAGCGCTTATCTGCCGAGGCAACCACGCGCATCCAAACAGCCAGTCACACGTGCGCACGCGAGTGTCACAGCATCAGCCTGCCACGTCTGGGGATACAGGATGATTAATCACACTCTCTCAGATGGCCACACTAGGGAGAGAGAGAGAGAGAGAGAGAGAGAGAGAGAGAGAGAGAGTCCCGCCACCATCTTTCCCTCCTCCTCCTGCTCCACCGCTGACCCCGACCACTCACGCTCGCTCTCTGCAATATGCTGGATTTCGGAGGCCTTTCGGAGACGCCCTGTCTAGGCGACGCGTCTGCATGACTAATTCTTCTCACGCGTTCCCGTCGTCTTATCGAACGTGTGCAGGCGACAGCGCTCTTCCAAACCCGACTTAAAGGCGTCAGCCCACACAGCACTGGCAATTAAACGTGCACCAACAAGCGAGCTTTTTGGCCAGAATGGATGTCTCTTCTGTGGATTCAACCCTGACCTCAGCGTCGACCTCTGGAGCCAGAGCGCTGAGCAGAATAATGACGGCGGCGGTGGCGGCAGCAAAAGGAGCGATGAGTCATCATCTGAATGCTGCGGTTTGTCATTTTTACATAAAACAGGCTGGTGCTGCTGGTCCGGAGGGGCCACGCGCAGACGGCAGCAGCAAAGACTGAAAACAGAACATCCTCTCCGCATCATCACCGCCCCGCCAGGCTGACGCCAGAAAGGCTCTGCCGGGTCGCAGCTTCCGTGTCTCAACCCTGGTCCTTGAAGCCTCCACGCTGCAGAGCGTGCCCGGGCACCCTGGGAGTATGCTTTGTTACAGAAACCAAAGGTCAAGGAATATTTCACTGAAGCACGATGTCGCCGCAGAGGTAGGAGAGGAGCACAGGTGGGAGGGGTGCAGGGCACGGAACGCCACACTCACTCTGGGACAAACTCTTGCCTGGATGTTGCGCTTTACTGACTGTTCCTTGAAACAAATTTTGTTAGCTGCTCCTGTCAGATGGAAGCTGGTGATGCTGCACATCAGTGAACACAGCGGGGATTTGCACTGGCCTTATTTTCAGGTTTCTACCGCTGATCCGTGCACCCAAACACGCTTCCGGATGCTGCAGTCCACCTGCACGCGTGCAGCAATGCGGCCATCTGCTGGGAAGACGACGGGGGGGGAAAGCAGCCACTTGTGGAGGTTTTCAAACTGTCTGACGTCAAACATCTGCTCAGGAGATGAAATGGGAGCCGTGCTGCGCAGATGTGACGGTTTCAGAACAGACAGGCGGTGCTGAGGGATGCCTGAGCATCTCAGGCGATGACAGCAGCAGGTTACGCTGGAACATGTGAAACAGCCCAAACACCTGCAGTCTGATCAAGACCGCTTCGGCGCACTCGAGGCAACAAATGATGCTTTTCTACAGAGCAAAGGCTTTAGCTAGCCTTTAGTTCTGCTTCTTCTCAATTGGCAAAAGCACGGTTCTGACATTTCTTGACGTGGACGATAATTGAATATTCGGCTGTTGTCAGTTTTAGTGGCGTCTGTGCAGAGTTGCGAGGGCCACATTACACCCACACGTCTGCGTCCAGCCCCGCTGCTGTGAGCCGTCAACGACGCTCGGCTGCGGGCGTCGGCTGGCCTCGGCGTGACCCCCGCTGACCTCCTGGCGGCCCAAACATTCCATTTCTCCTGACAGAAAACTCTCATTTGACATAAGAAAGAAGCTCGGAGGCGTTTCTGAGTAGGACGGAACCCCAACACGCTGCTGTTCCCACACAAAAGCAGCCAGGCAACTCTTCGGCTGGTCGCCGTAGAGACGCTTCACCAGCGCAGCGGGGACACATTTGTAGGGTGACGAATGGACGCTGAGCGACCTGCGAGCCTGAAGGGAATACATTAGCGAGGCAGAAGAGGCAAGCAGAAGAAGACAAGAATGAAAACACAGAATAATGAGGAAAAGATGCGGAAGGCAAATAATGGTGCTGCCGTAAGGCTGCAGACAAAAACCCTCTTCAGCAAGTTCAGCAGCATTCATGTAAAACAGGCGAGCGAGTCGGAACAGAAGCCGACCCGAGCAAGCCTGGTTAACCGCAGCCTCCCATCTGCTACCAGCAGGTGAAGTTCGTTCCAGCAGCGACTAAAAGTGATGCTAAAAACGGCACCGAGAACAGACGCAGCTCTGCAGACGCGGGGAGGGGTTCACGGCAAACCCAGCTTGTAAACAAAGACAGAAGGGGGCTTTCGGAGCAGGCCGTCACAGGATCACTGCACCTTAAATTGGCGTTTGAGGCGGAAAGGAAATGAGAAAGTCAGCCTCCTCTGTAGATCCTATTAAATGAGATGTCACATTACTATGGTCGGATTCACAGCCAGCATATGGATGAGATAAGAGCTTTAGTCAGAATCCAATTTCCATTAATCGCCAGTGTTTCTGCTAATATTGCTTTAATTGCCTTTATCCCACCAACGTCCCCCCGAAAGAGAGAGCAGGAGCCGCTGTAATCCTCAGCAGCAGGATGACCACGTCCTGGTCTTCACGCCCGGCTGATTCAGTCGCTGGCGCTGTCTATGGGTTAAATGGCACACAAAAATGAATTAGCCGAGGTGGATTTTCTGATTATTCCCATTCACGGCCCACCCAGGCAGTCCTACCGCAGCCCCAACTCTCATTTCCCTGCGGCGGATCACCCACCGCCTGCAGACGTGCCCTCGCTGCCTGTGCTTTCTTGGAGGGGTGAGTTCTCTCTGCACTCTGGACGGCCAGTTGATCTGGGATCATTTGGGTTGCTTTTGAGGCGCAGCATGTCCTGCTTTCTTTTCCGCTGACCTTCCAAGTCTTTATGCACCAATTGACTCCCTGAAGTGCTCGCTCGCTGCTTTTCAATTTTCAGGGGGGAAATGGAGGCCAAGGGCTCGGAGCTGCGCCTCCGGACCACCAGGTCACCTCCAGCTCTGACAGGAAGCAGCAGCTCGGACAAACAAGGCTTGTTTGTTTGTTGCCCTTATATTTGAGTGCTTCCATTTGCTGGTTTTGTAAGGTATTTTAACTGTATACTTTAGGTCTTATGTGGACTCTAAGCAGCACTTTGCCACACATTTTCAGCGCTGAAAACCTGAGCTTCACAACGACGCATGACTATTATGAGGAGGCTGCATTAATGGACTTGAAAGCTTGGTCTGTCACAACTGAAAAGCCATTAGCACTCTTCGTTAGAAAATAAACTTTAGGGTTTGATGATTTGTGTTTGGACTTTAAACGTTTCTCTGGGGTTTTTTCCTGCCTTCCTGCATGAAGCCATCCCTTTAAAACAGAAGCCCTCTGGGAGGTGACATTTTTGCTGCATAAAAAGGGGAAAATAATCAAAAAGGACAAAATGCTAACAGAGGCTTTTCTCACGACTCTCAGAAGTTGGAAAAATGCCACCGTCGGTCCCCAGTTTGCTCTTCTTTCCTTTCATTCTCTCTTCACTTGACTTGCATGAACCTGCTCGCTACGTCCACCTTTGTTTCCATGTTCAAGGCAGTTTCAGGGCTACACGTTGCCCCTCCCCGGTGATTCCGACGGCTGTCTCCATTGCATGTCGACGCAGACGTGCTCTTCTTTATCCCCAGCTCCCCATCCTTTCTTCTCTTTGCCTTCCCTCCTGCGGGTGCCGCATCGCAAACACTCCGTATCCCATGGCGAACAGAGGAGCTTCTTTTCAACGCGAGCCAACTGTCACACACGGATGTGCACGCACACCTCAAGCTATGAGCAAACCTTCACAGCGAGGCTAAGTGTGAGCACAGAAACGCTCACAAATGCTCGCCTGCATGTGGGAAACGCAGAGAAAACTGCATTCACACGTGCAGCTCTGGTAACTCAACTGAGCCAGGATGCCAGCGTCCTTTGATGGGTTTGTTTTTTGGCGTTTTTCAGCTTCCTGTCCTGCAGCTGTAGCCAAGGCAGTGTGTGTGTATGTGTGTGTGTGCGTGTGTGTGTGTGTGTGTGTGTGTGTGTGTGATGTTGGCAGGGTCTTTGGAGAGTGCTTTGGAGTTTCATACCCTTAGCTTTCATTCTAAAATATGCGTGAATAAATCATTTTCGACCATCTCTGCTTCCTTAAACTTCTGTTAAAAGTGAGCATTTCAGGGGAGACCTAAAGCAATTTTCCAGAATTACTCTCCATGTAAAAGCGGCTTCTTTCACTTTGCAAGTTGAAATCTCAACTTTTTGCAGCATCTGACATCTTCTTCCTCCACCTCTCGCTCATTCTTTCAATCTGGACGTCCTTATTCTGCCTGCTTCTCTGCCAGTTTATTGCTTTCCTGTTTTCACTCTTGGAGTGCTCTTCTTTTCACCGGAACGACAGATGAGAGGCTGGGGCCATCTGCAAGAGCTGATAAAACCACCCCCTCCACACACGCACGTACACACACACCCCTGCAGATGCTGAGAAACACAAGCATAGAGAAACGAGCAGATATATGCTGTTGCAGCTGCAAACGTTCAGTTGGAGAACACACAAGAAGCCCTCAAAAGAACAAGCAGCATTCTCTGCAGAACGCTTGTATGCGAAGTGAAACCTGAGAAATATTTTGCATTTCAAGAGTGGAGAACGACAGAGAGGTGAGATGAAGGATGACAAAGTGTAAAAAAGAGAGAGGCAGGCGGGACTAAAGACGTGCAAAGTAGCAGCAGAAGGTATTGGACAAACCGAGAAAGTAATGAGGGATGGAAATAAAGAGCCCGGAGGAAAGAAAATGTACAGAAAATCAAAGGAATCGAGAGACTAGGCAAGCACTGGTCAGCCTGCTGGGAGATGAGATTCCCAGTACATCTGAGTTGAACCTCAGCTACAGAAGAATTGATTTGATGAGGGAATTCTGACTCCAATGTACACTGAGGCAAGGTCAAAGGAATGCTGGATAATTCATAAATCTGGACATTTTACATATTCCATTTTCCTGTAACAGGATTTTAAGTATAAAGATAAGCTCATCATAAGACCCAAAATAGCTCAACCTCCAACACCTGGATGTCTGGGCGGCACGTAAACATCTGTTACCAGAGCGGCCAATCAGAGGAGCTCCCGTCTGACCTCGGGTCGCGTGCTCGACTCCTCTGACTGCAGCACGTCACACACAGCGTCTCTGCAGATGTAAGGACAAAGACGGGGCTCCCGTAATGGCCGCAGCCACTAAAACAACAGAGGGCCTTCTTCGGCGGAGCTCCTCTCCGCATTAGGATGCAGAGAAGCACTCGTCTGCGAGTCCAACCCAGCAGCCGGGCTCTGAGGAAGTGTGGGGCTGCTGTCACTAATACCAATTAAAAGTTGTGACTTTGCCTAAGAAAGGAGGTCAGATTCATGTTGTGATTAGTCTGGATTTTCTTTCCTGTGCTGCCTTGGCAACAGACGATCTACAGATTCTAAAATGGCCCCCAGAGGACCCGCTGTAATCCAGCCCAGTTGGCTGCTCTGCCGTATGTTCTGCTGGAATACCACAGTTGTCTCTTGGTTTTTTTGTGGTATGAGCTGTTAAGTACACCCATTCATATTCAGAACATCTTGAATGCTATTCAGTTTGAAAATGAAACAATTTATATTGGCTTGTGAGACATTTAGCCCCAGGAAAGAGCTCTTTATTGGCCCTTTCTGGAAAAACAAGCCTTGCATTAATACGGCTAATTACTAACACTGCACTGTAAACACTTGTAGCAGTCATTACTCTTCAATTTTCTCCACTGAATCAATGCAGTTAATCAGCCATAGCAGTTATAAATGTTCAAGCCGGTTTAGTGACAGAAAGCTCAAGTGTTCTATACTGACACTCAGTGGCCAAGTGGTTTCAGATGCCATTCAAATATAGATCGCATTTGCCGCCTGCTTCCACGGCTAAAACTAACCATCTGACAGACCCTTGACTCAAGTCTGTACTTTGCCACATTGCTGCTTTGAACAACAAGCTAACTGCACATTTAGCCAATTTAATGGCACATTTTTGCAACAGCAAGGGGTAATTTTACACTGTACGAAAAAAGAAAAAAGCCAATCAAGTCCAGCCCTTTTAGGACGAGGACAGCTGATCTGTGCAGTACCTTGACCTCTGCCCCATATTGAGGAAAAAAACATTCTATGATCAATAGTGCTAATTTACTTGTTTACATTGAATATGAAGAAAGCATGCAGGGATTCCATCTTCAGTTGAAGCATTCAGGAGAAGTTGCTCCAGCCTGCTGCTAACGCCGGTCCCACCGAATAACACACAGCCAACGAAGCGCAGCCACACACACACACATGCACCAGAGAATTATTCCAAATTAAGCACAGTTGTAGGGCATGGTGGACGAAAAAAAAGCAAAGGACGAGTTGCAAAAGGCCAGCTTTCACCAACAGAGCAGGCCTGATCGGAAGCGGAACGGTTGCAGAGAGGAGGAAATATTTCGACACACTGCTTAAAAACCAACACACACAGGCAGACATTTGGAGCCTGTCTGCACACACCAACAAGATAAGCAAACATCTGAAAGTCTGAAAGGACACAACCAGTGAGTAAGAGTGGGTCACCTTAGGAAACAAACAAAGACCGTGACGATATGATAACGGAGATTGTTGACTGAGAGGGCTGAAAGGAGAAGAAAAATGAGGAGGTGGAGGAGAAGCAGACATCTGGGTATAAAAACAAAAGACAAATAGGGCAGTGTTGGCAAAAGACAGGCCGTGGCATATTGTGAAAAGGAGACGGGGGACCAGGTGTATGAGGGAGAGGGAGAGAAAGGTGCAATCCGATTTGGAAATAAACAAGTTAGGGAGGGGCGGGCATGACGGAGGAACGAGGAATAGACAAATAAGGAGGAGATTTCCAGAGAGAGCATGGAGAGATCAGGGACTGCAGAGCAGAACTGCAGAGGAAATGCAAACACGCAGAAATAAAGAGGTCAGGTGGGCAAGAGGAGACAGGAAATCCACTGAAAAAGCGATAAAAGAGCGAGTACGGATCTGATGTATCATCAGAGCACACGTGCAGTTCCATCAGCTCGGTGTTATTAACAGGCTGCAGGAGTGGCTGAACTAACCTTTTACATCGCGTCCTTTCCTCAAACAGCTCCGTCAACCACCTTTTCTGGATTTAAACTCATTCATCAGCTTGATCACTTGCAAATTGTGCCACATCGCTTTCACGCAGAAAGAAAACCGTGGGAGGAAAAAACAGCTGCTTCCACATCCCCGTCTGAGACCAACTCCTCATTAAACTAACGTCTGCGTTGGAGCGTGCATGTAATCAAACCTGTCAAACATTTAGATGCTTCGCGCGTGTTTGAATACGGAGCCGAGCTGAGGAGGTGAACCTGAGCGACTGTAGCGCCGCCGTGGTAAAGACAGCACGCATGTGGGTTTCTGTGCACTCAAATCCGTTTGATTCATGTGTTTAGTGGAATGTCAAGACTTTCACCATATGTGTACCAGAGGCAACACCATCGCCAACCAGCAAGGAAACCCGAAGGGACGCAGCAGAGACGAACCGGCAAAGCGCAAATAAAGAAGAATGATGAACGAGCCCAGAGAAGACACATCAGATCAACTAGACAAGTCAAAAAAATGACAAATAAGCGACTGAGCCGAGGCTTGACAGGAGCGGCTTTCAATTATAGATGAGCACAAACACACCTGTACGCATGCAGACGCCTGAGACGCGCAAGAAGGAAATTGAGAGTGACAGCGGGAAGTGAAAAGGCCAAATGGAAGCAGCTCCCGAGAAAAGGCTGGGAGGGATACCAGGGGAGGGGGCGGAGGACCAGGAAACAGGAGAGGATGCCAATTCCTGCATCCGGAATAAAATATATGGTCGGCGGTAAGTAAAGAACATGTCACGGCTGTTTTATGGAAGAGAGCGGCTTATGGTAGATTTATTACCGCCGACTGAGCGGCTGTGTCCGCACTGGAAGTGTCATCAGTTACAACTGCAGCTTCTTGAATTATTCAGCGATGATCAGCGGTCAGGAAGAGGTCCAAGCCGTCGCAGTTGGCCCGGAAAGACGGACGGCGCTTATTATTTTCAGATTTCCGAGAGTAATTGGTTGCGAATACTGCGGTTTTTACTGTGTCTGGAAGAACGGAAGCGGGCAGGAAGAAATGGAAAATAAAAGCTCAGATGAAATGACCTTGACTGTGTCACAAGTGGGAAGGAATACGGTGCAATGGTGCGTCTTCACAGTAACAGGCTGAGTACATTAAAATGTTGCCTCTCTGATTAAAATGTCTTCAGCTGCCCATTATGAGTAATGATTTGGGGGGCAGGTCGTATTTCATTACTAATGATTTCTGTCTGACAACTTTGATAAATGCAATTAAAAGTAGTGGAATTGAAAAGGTATCAGAAAAGCACAAAAAAGCCAGACAGTTATTGGAACATTGAGTGGATGGGGCGATAATGGAGGGAAGGGAGAAATTGTGGCTAAAATACTGAGCTAATTTCATACCTTGATCACTGCAGCAACGACTGGCAGAGATGGATCGCAGAGGACAGAACGACAGAGCACCAGAGAGTTTATTTGACATAAAAGTGATAAAAATGCTGCATATAAATTAGAAAGATGACAGATTTATAGCCCTCCATTTGTCATACACTGTACAGACACACCGCAAGAGTATAAGTTCTCATCAGGAAAACTACAAAATTAATGTGTGTTTTCCTCTTAGCAAAATGTTTCAATGTTTGCTTAAATTTGAGACCAAAAAATGGCCAATTCTAATTTCTGTGGGCAGATAAAAGTCATGCACACACACACACACCTAGTACACACACACACGCCTACACTCACACACAAAATGATAAGATTGATGCATTTTGGGTGAAACGCTGTAAAGTTTTGCTAGATTTCACTGTTGTACAAAAGTAGGCTGCGTGTGGATGTAGTGCAGCGAGCAGTGCACGAGGAAAGTGATGTGGAAGAATTAAAAGTGTGGCTAAATCCAGTTAGAGGAGGTGGATTGTGGGAGCACGGGGAGGGGTGGGAAACAACAGGACTTGGCCTCATTACTCACTTTTTGTACGATGTAGAAGGTGAGATGGGAGAGTATTGGGAGTGTGAGGAGAAAAACATCTGGAAATGAGAGAGAGAAGGCTGAAAAGCAGGAAGGATGGATAAAAAGATCAGCCGGGGAACAGAATGGATCTCATTGGATTCAGACCTCTTTGTACCTCAGAGCAATATAAAAGTTTATTCCTTTTCCCTGAAGACTGCAGCAAAGGCACTTTTACCAGTTTCCCCGTGCGCAGCTTCCACGGATCGGACCGTCTTCATCACCACCTTATTGCACTGCGGGAGTCAACAGTCCTGCTGGGACTCTTAGAGCCTCGCTGAGCTACACCCATCACCGACTTCACGCAGCCTGGAGGGCAGATTACTGACCTCCAAAGATCAAAATACAAAGCGTCAAGCCGTTTTAATAAGTTCCACCTCAGGCTCTCAAGGCCGCCCTTCATCCCACGTCAGCGCTGCTGCTCTCCTCCTTCCACGACGTCCATCCCTCCTTATTTTCCCTCCCATCATCCACGTCACAGCACCATCTACTTGCAGCTGCTCTGACATACGTCCACAGCTCCCACGCCGGCTGCATCTTAAAAGCGCCTCCGTCTGTTTTCCCGGAGCTGCACTGAGGAAAAAGGCTGATCTTCCTCTGAAAGCCATCACCTGATCTACGAGGAACGCGCCCCACAATAGGGAACGCAGCTTTGCAAAGCCTGTTTTCACCGTCTTATCAGTTATTCATTGGGAAACAGATCTGGCAGCCTCACAGGACACTAAATCAGCCAGCGCTCAGACAGAAAAACAGACATGAAAGGCGTCGCGTTGACGGCTGAATTCATTTAGCGGCGGAAATAGAAAATCTGGGAGTACAATCAGGGCAGCCATTTCTAATCGAACTATATAGAATGATATAAACTCATGTGTCCAGTATTTCAGGCTGAATCTGTCTGCCTGCACCATCAGACCATCCTCTACACCGTCTGTCTGACGGCGCAGCTGCCAGTCACTGAAGTGCACATTAAACCTGGAATTAAGAGCTTGTCAACTTGTAATGAACAATGACTGAGCACTTGTGATGACTCTCCTATATTCGGTGGTTTTGCACCAGGCAGACGTGCATTTAGGGGCCAACGTTTCTATCACATCAGACCTCTGAAAGGCCTCGTGCTTGGATTTAATCCAGCCTTTCCAGGTCGTAAATTCCTGTTCCATTTAAGCGGCGGAAGAATGACAGGTCTCATGTGGTTTCCTGTTTCATCCTCGCAGAAGACAATGGGCGCGCCCATTATTCGTTTGGTCTATTTTGGATCCTCGACAGCCGCCAGTCATCAGTCGCTGCACACCGCAACTCCCTCCTCCCTGTTCTTGACGCCTCCGATACTTTAATTTTAGAAGAGTTTTGAACGGGTGAGCACAAAACTCCGACTCAGAACCTTAGTGACTTTTCATGAGACAGACTGTAGCATCGACCTAAACATCTGTGCACGTAGCAGGTCCATCGCTGCTATGTGCAGCTTTTTCTGCCCAGGTGTTAAAATGACTTTTGAAAGCATAAAATGGGTATTTTATGACCCAGTAAAGCACTGCAAACGTGTATATCATGGCATGCAATTAGTGTTTAAACGTTTACGTTTACTTCCGTCTTCTCTGCCCCACAAATTAAAAGGCTGTTTAAATCCATCATGTTGACTTAGGCCAGTAGGGTAATTGCGCGTTTGTTGGTGGTGAGTTTAGCCTCTGCAGGATGACTCTCCCCTCACTGTCGCTCAGCAGCGGAGCCTGTCAAAGCCTTCTCGCTCATTATTTATTCATCCTCCCTCAGCCCTGGCAGTCCTCCATCCACACTCTGTTTTGATTGCACTTGGTTCATTCATATTGCATGATAATGGTGGGTGGAACAGCATTTTATTGACCTCAGCTGCATGTTGCAGGGCATAGGAAGGAGGGGAAGCATGAGGAGCATCAGGGGTTAAACATGGAAACGGCACTGGTGTATATTAAATATGACCGCAAAAATCAGACAATGCTGAGAGAAACAAAGAAGAAAAGTCCTTGAAGGTCACCAGCTCTTCTGCAGCTACTCTGAGAAATGGCGTTCTAACCTGCCAACAGTTATTTCCACAGTGGGAAGTAGAGTATCAACGTGGCGACACCACATCAACCCGCTGTGAAGGAAACTGGAAAGAATGATGTGAAGAAAACAAAATCAGAACCGGGTCATGGGCTGCTTAAAACCTTAAACACTCCAGCGTGTGCACACAACTTCCCCACCTGGCTCGCCACTGAAAAGAAAATGATGATTTGTTTGATTGTGGAGCCGGCGGAGCAGGGCCAGAGCAATAAAGCGTGATGGTTACCTCACCAGGAAGGTAATTTGCAGGCAGAGCCTCTGAGAAGGCGCTGGAGACTACAGAGCTCCAAACTGCAAACAATTTAAATTCCAGACAAAGTTGTAGTGCTGATCTGCCCCTCACGTCTGCTTTGATGCATTGATCAGCTCTAGATCACAGATCTGACAGGATACTGAGGAGTGCACACATTACAGGATCCGCTGAAGAATTTATTTCACTTTTATTGCCCTCTGGCAGAATTCTCTCCCGTTTTAGGTGGAGCACAAACATATTCCAGCTGCAGCCAGTGGCTCTTACTGCTCTGCTCTGTCCTCATCATCTCTCAGCTTTATCTTAAGCACACCTTTAATTTGCTTTCAATCCCATAAATGGCCTTTTTACTTCTATTAAACCTCTTTTGGGGCATCTACGCTGTCATTTCTGTGGGTGGCTGTACACTCAGGGCGATGGGAGGAAGACGCTGACATGGTAAAGCATCCAGGGATCAGACCTCATCTGCAGCAGGGAGAGATTAGGTTTGCAGACAGGCAGTGATGAATGGTGTGCTATTGTGGGGGGTGCAGATATATAGCATATGTGGATTAATACACACCGTGACCAGACAATGACCTCTTTCATGCATACACGCGCACCTTCAGCACCCTCTTAGATAGTGTTGAAGGCACCATCACTAATACGCAAGCACCAAGGCAAATGGTCATACTGCGCGGATCAGGTGACTTCAGTGCTGGTTGGCGTGCAACCACAGCGCTACCTCACTCTGGGTGTTCAACGCCTTCAGCCTGGAGACGGAAACGGCTGCGGCTTCTGTTTGCTTCCCAGAGCAAATTCATCGTTACTTTCAATCGCGCAACGGCAACTTCCCTGCTTATTTTTCTTATGAGAAAGCCGAAAAATGTAAACACAGTTGAGGAAAACACCGGTGGACATTTTTAAAGGTTCAAAGGAAACCTGTCCAGATCTAATTCACAACCTCTTTGATCTTTGTACTCTAAATCCACAGTGATCCATCCTGCAGCTCCCGGATAACACCAACAAACACCAGGCTCCCACCGTGGAGATTTGTTAGCCGGTATGCCAGGAAATTCGGTCTCCGTGGCTGCAGTCAGGGATCACGAGGTGGAGCTCACCTCAATCCTCCCGGTGTCGGGCTGGAAGCCCCGGGCAGGGTCTTCGGTAGTCACTCTGCACTGGATGGCACAGCCGTTCACCCTGATCTTGTCTTGTTTGAGGTTCAGTTCTGGCAGGCTGCGGCCCTCGCACACGTGCAGCTGAGCGTGCACTAGGTCCACGCTGTGGAGAAGAGAAGGAAATGAAAGAAGTCGTACAATCAGGACAGATGTTTTCTCCGGGTTGCCAGTTTCTTCTCCATCCTCCTCTAATGTTACTGTTCCCACCTGTGATTAAGTGGGCTGTGCTGGAACCAACTAGTCCAACAAATCTACCAATTAACACTAATCTATACCTAAAAATGCTGAAAGATCAACAGTAAAGGTTACTCACACTTTCCAAATGTGTATTTTTAAAGCAAAAGACAATACAAAAGATGTATTCTATTGCTCTTTACATAAGCCCTGACATTGATTTTGATAAGAATTATGCATTTGTTTTAATATGATGCTTAAATGTTGCTTGTTGGTTCAAGTTTCTCAGCCTTACAGGTTGTTGGAAGAATCCAAATAAATCAAGAATCTGTCCAGCATTGCATATTTATGACAGTCACGACTCGTGCTTGGACAAAAGACAGACAAACAAAAAAACCTGTTATGACACTGTTTTCTGTGTTATAAAACTGTGCTCATTTAGCTTTTTTAATACAACCAAATTGAAGGCAGCAATGCAGCAGGCAGCCAGCGACACAGACAGAAGGCGCACAAAAGCAAACAAGCTCGGAATTTGGGCACCATCTTGGCGTGCATTTCCTTCATGTCTCAATTATATTATATCTGCATTTCAGGCCAAGCAGAAGGGCGATTATGCATCAGGCTGTCGCAAAATGTGCTGGAGGAAAAACAAAAGCCCATCTTTTGATATCTCAGAGCATAAGCATGTTTTTGTTACTCATTATTTTAATTAATTAGCATCACACAGCTTTTAATAACCAAAATAGACAGATTAATTCAGTCAATATATGGGCAACATCTCCAGAAGGATTATGGAAATTATTAATTTAATGCCAAACAATAAGAACACAATGGTCATCTTTAATGTATCTTCATATCTTCTGCTCAAACCGCTGGTGTATACATGTGCCAACAGTAGAAATAACATATAAACATCGAGATTTTACAATTTGCTGCAAATTCACTGATGAGGGGAATAAACAACTATTATACTTATACTAGGCTGGGCGTCTGCTTTGAGACAAAAACAAGACCCAAGTCTAATTTTCTTCAAGTGTGTGTGTGTGTGTGTGTGTGTGAGGTGGGGGGGGGGGTGGGGGGGTGAAGAAGAAGCCCTGAATGAAGCGGAACACACCAGGAGGTGAAAGTCATTGTTTATTAATTTGACTTGGACAAATTAAAGAGCCCGGAGCAGCGCGTGGGCAAGCAGCTACACAAGCAGTCCAATCAGTTGCTGGGATACTCCACGACGGCCTGAATACTAAAGAGTGAGCTTTCCAGCCAGAGCAGCAGCAGCCACTCCAGGGGACGTGACTTTTACGTCCGTCCTATGGAATGCTAACTGATAGTGATGAACGCGCTAACCTCCGTGCAAAGCCGCGGTCGTCAGCCAGCAAAACAAGAAGCAGCCATTAGGAAAAAACAGTGAAGGCTTGCTTGACTGACATGTTTGCTTTCTACACCAAATTAATTGGGACATGAGGCAGTTTTTAGAGTAACAGAGCCGTCCGTCTTCTCCGTGGCTCACTTAGTGCCGTGACAAGGAGAAACCCGCCAACTTCGGCCCAACTTTGGGACGCTGCTCTCAGCTGCGTGCTCAATTGTGGCATTTTTCTATTCATCAGTGACAAAATTTAAAATGAAGCACTCTTCCCAGCTGCGTATTAAGACTGGTTTATTTATACTTTAAAAAAAAAAACAGAACACTGTCATGCAAGTACTAATTTTGCAGCCCGCAAATGCAAGTCAACGCGACAGTTTAATTATGTTTTCACGGGAGTCCCTGAGAACTGAGGAGTACTCTCCAGCTGCAGCGAGGCCTGGCCCTGGGGTTTTTCCGGGTCAATTAGGTCACAGAAAAGTTGATTAAAAGAAAGTTATTTAGTGATAATGCAGAATGTAAGCACAGATGTAACTGAAATAATGCGGTATTAAAATGAGGTTTTCACCCAGGGCTCTAGAATATGTTGGGTAATAAAGCAGCATGCAGCCTTAAGGGCCTTGTCATTTCTGTTAATACCAAGTTTTGATGTGCATATTTCCCAAAATTAACAAATAATCACATTACAAGGAGCCTCACGGAGCAGAGAAATGTGATCAGAGCCAGAAAAACACATGAACGCACGGAGGTTTCATTTTATTTTACTTTACTGGATATTCATTATTAATCAGATTTTTTAACTTCTGCAGCAGCTGTTGATCATTCTAAAAGTTAAGCAGCACCTGAAGTAAATGATGCCTCCAGGCACCACACTAGCAGCAATAACTGGGTGCATTTTTTTTTGCTTTTACTCCCAGTTTTTTGTTGAATACATCAATCTTCTAAGATGGCAGTTTCCGCAGCCTGTGCTCAGCAACTCTGACTACCTTCCAGTTGGGTGTTCGGCTCGTTTGTGGCCCCTGTAGACCAGCCAGGTTTATATTTGATCTCCAACAATCCAGGAGAAGATCAGGAAGTACCACAGAAGTGCAGCATGTCTGCTTGACTGAAGAGGTTGTTTGAAAATCCTTCGGTAGCCTCGCCTCACAGCCAAGGACGCTATTTTGCATTCACTCCTCCTGTCTGGGCAGGAGCTTTGCTTCAGGCTGCTGATGCACTTGTAAATATCTTACATTTGCTCTCTGATGAAACTGCCTGCTCGCAGACACGTTCCGCAACAGATTCTTTTAGCCAGCATTATTGGCTCTGAATCCTCCACTAGCATAAATGTCACTTTTTATTTGGCATAAGCGACATAAATCCCATCCCTATCCAAATGTATGCATCCTACCTGATATTACACACCTGCATCACGTGTTGTTAAACACTGGGGAAATGGTGGAGGTGATTCCACAAGGCCTGATTCTATTTTCCAGGATGTTTTCCAGGGAAACGCGCTGTTGTCAGAGAGGTAGATCTACTGACCTTTGACCTTTGAGTGGTGAGCACACTGTTCTTTCCATTCCATTTACTCCCATTATACCTGTCTGAACTGGCAAACTTCATGTCTGAATAACCACACACCTAAGCTACTTTATCCTTTCGACCCACGTGCAGAAGTGAAAGCTATATCTTCCGTGATTTAAATTAGTTAACTCAAGGCTTTATCTGCACTAGTATTGGACAGTCAGTGAGGACCTGGAGCCACCTAACTGGAACGAAGTTAACATTCTGTCTGGATGAGAGGCCCACGCAGAAAATGTTGGCGTGTGTTGAATTTATTGTGTTTTTTTTTAAACTTATCCCCCTCATAGGTGTCTGAATTTTACAAAATTCAAAAAACAGAGCGGAGTATCACCTGCCTTTTTCTCCCATCTTGACATCGATATTCAGAACCAGAGGACACACACACAAGTCCGGCACACACACTTTCACACAGTAGAAATCCTAATTGCTGCATGTGCGGCACACACTCACGCAGGTCGTGAACAGAACTAATTGTATATCATTTGAGTCGCCTCTGCTCGAAGCTCGTTAGCAGTGGGAAAGTGTGTGGCTCGAAAAAGGAGGAGGAGAAGCTGGTAGCAGGATAGAAATAAAGTAGAGACAAACAGGCAGCGAGGCAGAGAAAGTGTGCTGTGAAAGCCAGCAATGACACAAAACGCAAAGAAGCTGCTAGAAAACAAAAACTGATTTTTAATGTCTGCAAAATAATTAACGAGGGGGAACGCAGGAGGAGTGGGAGTACGAAAAAGGACAGAAAGCCCAAGTCAGAACTGAAAGGAGGAGTAGAAAAAGTGGGAGTGTGGAAGAGATTGGATTTGGCCTCGCTAGAAGGAACGAAAAGGACGAAAGCGAGCTGGAAGTAGGAGGACGGCAGAGTCAGAAAGGAGATCAGTGGGAGTGTGGGACAACGGAGAATGACCGTGGCTAATTAGGGATGAGGGGAAGAGAAAAATGGTGGTGGAAGAGGACACCACACATGTGAAGGTGGAGCAAATGAAAAGGAAAGGGGGAGGTGGGGTTGCATCATCAGCCAAGCTGCCTGGATGCTGTGATCAGGTGGAAACAGTTTGTACTTAAAAAATGGAGCATGGAGCAGAAAAATGGAGGACAAACAACCTAAGCTTGCTTCTCAATGCCATCCTTTTCCATTTTTGTCCATTCCTCTTCTTTTTAGCCTTTCATCTTCCTTTGTTTTCTGCCCCCCCACATGCGGCCTCGAAATGCAAAAAAAAAAAAAATTAAATTAAATAAATTCCCTTTGAAGCGAATGTTTGATTTATAACTATATTAGAGCGTGGTGCATTTGTCTGCATCCCATCAGCACGCACGCTCGTCTTGTGCGGTTTTTTTTCCTTTGGAATCGGGGTTTGTTAATATTCACACAAGCCGCGTCTCTGGTAAATATATTTTTCAAAATGGCTCAGGGGCAAGTGGTAAAAGAGCGGAGCAGAAACGAATCTTTCATTTCGCTGAGACTAATGCCGAGTTGTGTTTCGCAGATTTGCACCGAAACACTCAAGCATGCTTGTGTCTCCCTGGAAATGTGGGCAACGGGCTCCTCGGTCAAGGTAAAGGCAGGAAAAGCACGAAGAAATGGAAAAAAGAAAACAAGGGAGAGCTAAAAAAGGCGGCAACTGCAGGTGCAACAACACAATGACGGTGAACTCGACTTCTATTAGACAGATTTAGACGGCAAACAGAAGAAAAGAGGAAGGTGGTGGTGGAGGGGGGAGCAGTGGGACGGGGAAAGACAGACGTGGAGAGGGGGCGGATGAAATTTGAGTCTTTGTGGCATGAAGATGGCACTTTGACATCAATTTAGCTGGCAGCCGGAAAACTGCGCCGCCTGCTCACCGCAAACACGAGAAGGCGGCGCAGAGGGAGGGAGGAAGAGGAGAAGATGAAGGGATGGGGGGAGTAATCAGTTCAGAAATGTGCTGCGACGGAAACAAATAAACCAGAGCAACGACGGCAACTGCAGAGAATAAAAGAGGAGAAAATATGTATGGGAAACATTCTAATTGTCCCCCCAACAAAAGCAGATTAAAAATCGTTGTCAGATAAACGGAGTTGAGATAAAGACGAGGCAAAGAGGCAGCAGGATTCTTTGCCCCCCTTTATGCCAACTTTCTCACAGTCCTGTACGTCTGCAGCCGATAACAACTACAGATGCAGAGGAGTCATCTCACCCACTCAGCCATCCGTGAATTAACCACCTCCGTCACCTTACATCCAACTGTGCATCATGTTCCATCACCCCTCAGAAAGGTCTACACAGGCTGGAGACCACATGCTGCTGTATTAAACCTGGATATTGAACGCATGTTTGTCTCTCTGGCTCCGTATGGACCTGCGCCAGCTCTCCTCCTCTGATTAAAACTCATCACGTTAAACAGCCCACGGACACGCATTTGGAAAGTGATAAAAGGAAAATCAGAGTTGGGGAACTCAACAGCGCAGTGACTTTCTTAGATCTGGAACTGGCAGATTTATCACGGAGCATCAGGTGTCGCCTTCTCCCTGTAAACCAGTTGTTTTTCACGTCAATTAATCAGAATTTGGTTGCTTTCAAACAACACTTCAGACAAGCACACTAAAATTAAGAAGAAAAAAAAACATTTTCCTGAGCATCTTACAATCCACAAGTAGCTGTTTGGTAGTTTCACTTTAAAAAGCTCTAAAAATCCCTCCGTTGCCACCTGGAAGCAAACAGAAAGCTCGCATCAGCTTCATGTTGGTGATTGAGCCGTCGGTTTGAACCCACTTGGCGTGTGACTGACAGCTTTCAGGCCGCGCCTGCTGACCCAACTTTATTTGAACTCCACCAAGCACCTTTGAAAGCACTTTGAAAGCAAAAACGCACAGCAGCAGCAGCAGCAGCACTTTGTCAGGTGTACCAGTGACCTTGGAATGAATGCGCAGTGCAGCAGCAAGAGTTGAAATTTTCATGGTAATATTGTTGTGGACACTAGGGGGCGGTATATCTCACATCAGACCAGGTAATGGGGTAGAAGAAGATCCAGCTCTGTATACTGTATATGGGTGATGCATGTATTGCGAAGAGTGTTGTTGGAAGCTTGAATTAAAACAGATTTCACCAAGCGGGCCGTGTCTCGTCTGCTTACTGTCAACGTCCACAATGTTAAGATTTTCTACCTTAAACGTCAACTTCCAGGGATTTTTACCTCATTAAAAACCCTGAAAATCCTGAGGTAGTTGAGACAAAAATATCTCAACACAGGCCTGATAAATTTAATTCCATTTTATAACAAAAAATTGCACAGCGGGAGTCACAAATAAAGAAAGAGGAGTCAGATAAGCATGCAGATTGGGGGCATGCACACACACACACACCGGCACACACATATTAAAAATGATTTATCAACTCTGCGCACGGCAGCTCAGGCATGCATGGAAAAACACACACGTGAAAACACAGGCCCAAGTCACAGAGCAGCTCAGATAACGTGACAAGTCCTTAAAATGAGCCGCAGTCATGCAAAATTGGAGATAACAAGCTGTGTAAACAGCGGGAGGACAGGGGAATGATATGCAACAAATAAAACATGAAAGGATGAAGGGTGTGTTGAGGAGACCACACATGAAGGAGGATGACTTAATTAGAAGGAGCTTCGTGTTATTTCCGCTCACAAAGGAGGGATGAAATCTGAATTTTCAGGAAGCAAAGGCACCAGGAGTGGAAACAGCATTTCTGAAGCCTGAGCATCTCTTTAAATACCTGGTAGCATGTAGCCATGGCCACATTCATGACCTGGTGAGCATGTGAACACATGAGCCCGGCCGGCAACTGCAGCTGTTCTTGCTGCCTGATCACGTATTTCTGAGTTTGCACAGAAAAACACAGACAACAACATCAAGCGTGTAATTTAACAGGAAAACCATCCTCATTAAACCTAAAGTCCTGAGTAGATGACAGAAGATATCGGATAAAGCTGGATACTGTGTCTGCGTCTGTCTGTGTGTGTGTGTGTGTGTGTGTGTGCGGGTGTGTGTGTCTCTATCGGAGAGGGATTTTCGGTTATTTCACTTCATTATATTCCTCTCACAGCGCTCCAATAACAAGCTGCTGAATCATGTGCATGTAGCAGAGGCAGCTGCTATCAGATCTGCTGGCCTGCGTGAGGGGAGTGACGACCAAACCGTGTTGATAAAACACCGTCTGTCACTGGCCAATTCGGGCTCCAGGACCTTTGTAACAGCCCAGACAGGCTAGGAGGGGTGTTGGTGAAACCCCTCAGGGGATCGTCTCCGCAGTCGAGACAGGCATATACTCAGTCGGATTCCTGCAGATTTGCTATTGAAATTCTCCTGTTTCCTGCTCCCTCACCTCTGTGCCAGGGTCTTTAAAAAGATCCATCACCTTTTGATGGCGAATCCTCTCATTTTCCTCAAGACTTTGATACGAGGTTGGCTCAGAAACCCCGAGCTCGCAAAAAAGAAAGGATTTGCAGGAATCCAAACGGGGATTAATGGACGGAGCATATGGAAATTACACTTTAATTTATCATTTAGGTCATGGTAATTAATGCAAATTAGATTTCATTAATTCCAATCTGCAGATTAAATGGTGTTGCAGGCGTTCCAGGGTCACATGTGACCACATGAGGAAAGTACATTAGGGTAATCCCAATGGAAGCTTATTCCACACCAGTTTAAGTACAGTGGTGGATAGAGAGATGCATTCAGCGCAGCCCGGTATAGTGGATTTTACTCTGATTTCCCAAGAATTTATTGTAAAATATTCCTTTTCATGAGGAAAAAACAGGGATGCCTGCATGAGCTACCCATATAGCAACACAACTGGAAGCTAAAGTTAAAAAAACACGCTAGCTTTGAAATGACGACTGTTAGCTTTTGAGTCGTGTGTGCTCACTGCTGCCATCTGCTGTCAGACTTGAGTAAAGCAGATATGTTCGTGGGGATATATTGAACGTATGAGTGTCGTATCAAGCACGCCTATTTCAAAATCCCCCATTTGTCTCTAAAAATGAACCCTAATTATCTCCTTATCCACGATCTTATTTTACAGTCCAATTAATGTCACATTTGATAGCCTTAATGTTTAAGTCAAGTTCAGTCGTGCGTGAAAAGGAATTCAATTCAACCAAAAAACAAACGACAGCTGCGATTCTAATCACGATAAGCCTTCTTCTCATTATCATAAACAGGCTCGACTCTCGCTCTCTGCCACTCACACACGGAATTACATTCTCCCGATGTCAGGACAGACGGCCAAACACACAAACACACACGGTAATTCTTATTCATCTGCTGACTTCTCAATCACTCACTGTACGCTCCGCTGCACAATTATAATCATCTTAAAATTATTTCATGACGTGCTCACAAAACAAAAATCCTCTGAAGGCATGCACACACCGAAGTGTGAACAGACACAAAATATCTCAATACTGCTGGATGCGGTTGCTTAGATACGCATTTATCTGGATTTTTACCCACATATCAATGCTTGTTCTATCCGGTCAGATCCAGGTAATCACTGAGACACACACACACACAGGAAGATTAGGAAAATTCAGAAGAGGAGATAAAACAGCATAATAAGCTATGAGCCAAGTGAATTACATGTAAGGGAGAAAAGAACAGCTCCCCAGAGAGATGAGGATGAAGAAGAAAAGGGACAGAAAGACTGCAGAACTACTGAAGAACAGAGAAGGTCTCCACTAGATCTGGTAGGAGGTACAGCATGGTGTTGGAGTGTGTTAGACGAGCGTTGATCCTGGAAACTGGCTGCAAGTGTTCCAGAAAGAATGAACAAAGGGAACAAATAGAGCAGTTTAAACACTAATAAAAAAGGAGGCAACAAAACCATAGGGTAACTAAAGAGGCTCAATAGAAGCCTCAGCTAATGATGCAAGGAGGTATTGATGTGGAAATGCGAAAGGTTTCCTTCCTACCTTTCTTAATTCAGCTCATGGTCTGCTCCTCCCCCACTCCCTCATTTATGCGAGCCTCTCCAGCATTTCATGCAATGCCTTTTTTTGGGTTTTTTTGCTTTTTTTTGCTTTTCTAATTTTGCTCTCACTTCTCAGGCAGATGAAGATAGAGGGTGCTCATTTAAGACTAATTATGGCGCCTCGACAGGTGCAGAATGCACTCCACACCGGATGATTAGAGGTGGAGTACACAGCGGAGTCCAGACAGACCAGCGCCAATCTAAGTGATCTTCACTTCAATATATCCCTTAGTTATTGTGTTTAATGTTTGACAACTGGTTTAAAATATGGATCGGACCAAACCTCGTGTAAATTAGCCATATCCAGGCTAAGAACTGAGCACGTTCTCCCAAACAGATCTGGTGGTGAAAGCTATTCTCACTGCTGGGCTAAAGGAGCAATGTTTGCCAGGGAAGACAGGCCGCAGGAGAGCAAAAGCAGCAAATGCCGATCTTTATTTTTATTCCTCATCATTATGTCTCTAGTTTTGCTCTGCAAGGTAGCAGGAGTCGTTACTGCAGCTCCGTTCATTTGCAGAAGCGTGATTCCTCCATGGCGAGTCATGTGTGGAGCACGGAGGAGATGATGGGAGGGAATGACTACTGCACCCAGAGCAGGGTGACCGTACGTGCTCCTTTGTGTGAGGAAGGACATGATTAGCACCATCAGGGGCAGCAAAATGAACTCCAACGAGCTGCCGGCCTGCCATGTTTCTGGCCAAACTGTCAGAAACAGACTCCAGAGGGCAAACACGAGCTGCCAGATGAGGCATTGTTAAACACGATATATTCCTTTTTTAAGCCTATTTGTTTTACCTGTTTTTTTCACCTCCATTTCACTTTAATTGCAAGACCTGCGGCTACTGCTGGAGGTGAGTCTCTCGGGAGGTAAAACTGGATCTGTGCTGTTGAAATGAAGAGAAAAATCTTGCCTTCAAACACAGTTTTCCTGCCATCTGCCTGCACATTTGCCACATTTACAGCTGAAGGTAATGAAGGAATCTCTCCAGAATGCTGCCACAGCTTGTTATAACACAGGCTAAAAAAAGATGCAGTCTTCTTTTTTCACCGCAAACAACATCAAGAATTAAATATATATGCAAAATATCTCAGAGGCTAGAGTCAGTCTTTGATTGTGTAATAACTAGCTGTCAACAGGGAGAAATATTGACAACCGTTTGATATTTGGCTGCACATTGATCAGTGCCGGTTGTCCGTGCGATGCCCTTAACCTGAAATGATTCCAGTGAGATACTTAATCACATCACACACGAGAGCAAATACGAACAGGTTTCTCAACGGCGCCCCAGAAAGGCAGCTTTATCGAGCCGCAGCCGCAAATTCAGATTACAGCGATGGCTGATGTAGCATAACCCTTCAAATCAATACCTGCACATTATCGGATTTTAATCTTAGAGCCAATCCAGCCAATTCCAGAGTCCCAGTGATGGATTCGGTGCAGTTTGTTTAATGACCTCAGAGACTCTGTTTAATACTGCGCTTACTGCCAAAAGGCAGGTGTATTATGGGCTGAAAAGGCTTCTTTAAAGGCTGTTGGAGCCGGCAAAAACGTGTTTTAATAAAGATTTCCCCGACAGGAGCCTTCTCCCACTCTGGAGTAGTTTCTTCCTGGCACATTTATTGAAACCAGGACTTGCATGTTGGCTCACAGGCTGGGATTCATGAAAGCAGCTCGCCACCCACAGGTGAGATGTTATCAACGGCGGCGTCAAGGTGAAGAGCAAACTCAGGGACTCAACTTGAAACTGGAGATCTCGGAGCAATGATTGCCTGCGACCACATTCGATGAGGTAATTACCAGGGAATCACTGAGAGAGAGAAAGGGTGAAGGACTGTGGGAATGCAATCAAGGTCAGCTGGTTGGGATTGTGCTGGCAAAACTCTGAGGCGGCAGCTTCAGGTTGGACTAAAGCAGAGGCCATAACACAGGCTGGCAGCCTCGTGGGTGTCGCTACCTCCCTTCAGATGCTAAAAGACTTCTGTCCCACCAAGCTAACAAGGAGTCCAAAAGTCCCCTGACAGCAACACACACTTCCTGTGACAAACACAGGAGGGGAGGTCATTTACAGCCGACTTGTAAACAAACTGAACCTTGCGAGGGGCAGAATTCAAATGCAGCGGAAAACAAGACTTTGCCTGCAGAAGCCTCTCTGCCCTCACAAACACAGCCTCCAGACAGCACGCACTGGAAATGCCTCTGCGCTGTTGCACACCCCATTGGCTGGACCTGGACAAGATTGCCTCTTTCATGCAGAGAGCCAGTAACGCAAGAAGGCATAATACGTATTCATATAATGTTCCTGGTCCAATGTATTATCTTGTGGAATTGTGGAAGGCGCCATTGTCTACGCCTCTAGACATCTTTTTTCGATATGGGGGCGGATTTTTGTATGCATCTAAATGAGCGTGTTTGTGTGTGTGGGCATTCATTTTGATTAGAGATAGTGGTTTCCACCTCCTCGCTGTCACTTGTATGCTAAGTCACTATTATCGTTGCCGAGAGGATGCAGAAGAATGAATAAGAATTGAGACTCCACAGAGGTGTCAAAAATAGATTGCCTACTGCGCCACGCCACTGCCAGGAATTTCTGCATAAACAAATCTGAAAGAAAAGTGCAGTTTTTATTGTTTGCAGCTGCTGATGCACCTCGGGGTCTCCTGCGGTACAATGCAACGGGTCCCTGTGGGTGGGCCGTACGGCCTCTACTGCATCCCATGAATCACCAACTAGATTGGGAGGCCTTGCACTGGGCTCTTTGTCATACTCCAGCGTCTGGGCGTGCCGGGACACCTGGCGGCCCTGACGCGGCAGGGCCGGCCAGCCCGAGACATTCCGGCCCGCTTTGACAGCGCCTGGCGGGGGCCATCGAAGCGCTCCTGTGAATGACTGCAGGGTGGTAGCTGTCGTAGCTGGTGGTGGTGGTGGTAGCTGGTGGTAACTGAACTCTCACTACTGTGAAAAGTGAGGATGAAAAGACTAAGAATGGTGCATACAGGGAGCAGAGACACTGGGGGACTGAGACAAAAACCAATGCATGTGAGGCAAAGGAGGGGAAACAGAAAGAGCGGGACAAAGTGCAAGATGTTAAGGAAGGTATGAAGGACAAGATGAATGTGAAAGATGTGCGGGTGACTAAGACAAGATGGAGGGGAAGGGCAGTGGAGGGTAAAGAGGAGAGAATGGAAAGAAGAAGAGTGGAGAGACGGCTGGACGGACAGGACAGCAAGGATGCAGCGAGTCAGCTGAGGACAAGCAGATGAATACGAAAGCCCGAGGGATGAATGAGGGATGAGACGCGGGGGGGGGGCGTCAGGGATTAGCGGCCTTTGATACCTGAGTGTGTCACATTGACCCCCGCTACAGAAGGCATCCCATTAGCAACAGTGAGATCAAAACACGTACCAAGCAGACAGCAAAAAACAAAGCGATGGAATCTGCCTCTGAGCATCTCCTGGAGGGGAAAGCAACGCACCGGCGCCTCGTCTGTGGAGATCCGGTCAAAGATGTTTGCCTCTTCAGCTCGATTACATACGAGGGTTAGCGAGTCATGTGATGTTAGATTTAACATCCACGGCCACACGAAATAATCAGCTCACAGCATTCGTGTGTCGCTAAAATTCTTCAAGACTGGATTTAAACTCATATATCAGCATATTTCCTCTGACCTGGATGCTGAAAATTGTCTTTTTTTTTATCATTTTACTTCATTTGCGACAGTTTCTTTCACGGGCGGAGGCGGTTTTTAGTGGTGTTCACCAATAAAGCTGTTAGTGTTTGTGAGAGCTCAAGGTTCATGGATTTCATGCAGGATGCTGTTTTCAAGAAATGACCACGCTCCCACTAGTTTAATGTTCCCAGCTCATCAAACATCTAAAATGTAAACTGTGAAAAAGTGGCCTCTCTGCAGGACAAAGATGAATCCACACAGTGGTGCAGCACTCAGGAGTGGAACTGAATGAATAATAGAAGAGATCGTCTTCTCTAAATGTTGCCTCTGTGATGGGAGACAGATTTGTCAAAATACTCCAGTAAAACACACTGTATTTACTAGAGGAAACAGACTACAGCAAAATACAAAAACAACGGGAGGGAAGGTGCAGCACACAAGCGGATAATTAAAAAAAACAAATTAGTGCAGCAGCATTAAGCCATTTCTACATCTCATTCATTTTTATAAATAAATAGAACTGCATCCTTGGAGAGATGACAATATTTGCATACCAGAGTCCTTCAGTGTCCTTCATTCTCCATTTCAAACATCCTATTCAGTTTTCAAATGTAGATTTGAAAGGTTGGAATTAGAAAGGAGGTGAAATCTCAATGCCTTCAGCAGCAGCAACTTTGTGTTATTTGACCGTTAGCAGGAATCAGTAATTGAGCTTTTAAATGTAAAGATCTAAGGGTCACAGATAGCTGCACCCCTGGGATCTCTCTGTCTGTCCTGTGTACGAGTCTGAGACCCAGCTGTGTTGTTTCACCCCAGCAAATCTGACCAATCATCGACAGAGGGGCTGCTATTTATATCGTCTATTATCCTCTCCCTCTTTCTCATTGCCATTGCCCCCTCTCTCTCCCTCTGTGACCTTATCTTTCTCTTCTCTCTTCACTGATTCCACATTCTGCCGCTTCTCTACTCCTCTTTAAAATCTTCTCGCCTCTGCTCACTCCTCCTCCGGAACACAAACGCCGACTATTCTATACTTGAGAGACTTCGCCCGAGTGGGAACAATCTGACCTTGAAGCTGCCCACCTGGTGCGAGGAAAGATGACACCAAACCGACTCACCAAACACAAACGCTGTGGGCACGGTGCCCAAAGCCTCCTGCACGCGCAGGAGAAGCATCTGCTACTCACTCGGTGATTTCTTCGGTGACCGTGTGCTCCACTTGGAGTCGGGAGTTGACTTCGATGAAGTAGTGTTTGCCATGTTTGTCCACCAGGAATTCCACGGTGCCAGCGTTCTCGTAGCCCACCTGAAACACAACACGGCACAGACGGCAACTTTATCTCTGCTTGCAAATACAGCCGGGAAAAAGGGTGCTTTAAACAGCGAAGGGGTGCTCGCTCATCCTAATGAGCCATGGAAAACAAAACATTTCCTGCCTGCTCTCCATAACCATAACTGCTGCTAAATGAAGGTTTCCTGCATTATTTACACAGACGCATCACTTTCCTTTAATGGGATAATTAGATTGTCACATCAGGGATTTATTGAAAGATAATCAACATAAAAACCTCACCATTCAACCTCGGGTCTTCCACTTAGATTGGCAAATTACCATTTCAGCAAATTGTTTTTACTATTAATTATACATTACTGTGGTTGTTGTAATAGTAGAATTAATGTTCCCTCCGTTTTTACGTCACCATCACATACGTGCCAGTGTTTGAGGGCCCTCGAAGCCCTGAAGTCGACCCGGCAACCTAGCAAAGCTAATCATATGTGATGTGCTCGGTACGGCTCGTATCACACTGAACACGGCGTCCTCCGTTTACTAATAACAATGAATATATTATAAGAACAACGCGCTTAATTGTGAAGGAAATGAGAATTCGATGGAGAAGGTCTACTGAGTTTTCAGACAGCCCTGTGGGGGCAAATGTGGGGTTTAATTGCTGTAAAAATCAGGTTTACTATACTCAATTTTATTACTGTAATTTTCACAATTACAACAAAAATGGGTAGCAAATGATCCAATTGTTGGTGGGGGGGAGCAAATTAAGAGCAACAGTACACCAAGGGCCACCAGAAGACTGGTTACTATGGCGCCCCCTACAGGACAAAGGTCGCTATGACCTAGTGTGGTCTAGTCAGGCGTCCAGGGTCGACTCCTTACACATCCATCTGCAAAGTCACAAATCACATCTATACCTCATTTTACATCAATGACAACTTGTGATATGATCATAGATTAGACTTTCATTGCCATCAGGTTCTTTTGTTAAGGTCTCTGCACAATTTAGCCACAAGAAATATTTCTTTGGAAAAAGAAACATCACAGGAGTGTATTTAAAAATCTAATATGCTCATGCTCACCTTTAGCAAAAAGAGCCAACGTCTGAAATAGATGCATAGTTAAAGTAGCAGACGAACCGATGTGTTGAGATTTCCACTGAACCATGGAAGGCCATCCCTCTGCTACCTACATAACCTCAAGAGCAATGTTGCACTGCCTAAACCGCCATCTTTAATTTTATCATTATTCATCCATTCTAACAGTTTAATGGAAATAAGCCAACGCTGCCTTTATTCTTGGCCTTCAAGTAATTTGCTTTAAATTTCAAGTACAAAGAGGAAAGGTTGGTGCCTAGTTCAACGTTCAACGCACTGGCTGTGCCTACATGCACAGCACCAGGAGCACTGCTAATTGCTCCAGCGCCCTTTGGCCTCCCTACACCGACTCAATAAGAGAAGCAGGAGAATGTTTGACGGACTGAGCGCTCAATGATTCATCAGATTTGACAGACAAGTCAATGGATGGACACACACGCATCCATGCCAGAAAATGCAAAGGGCACTGGTGTGTCCCTTGCACAATCTTGGTGGATTAGGACACCTCCTTCTCTGTAGACGACCTCTGTAAACTGCAAAGCTTCCACACTGGCCAGGATGTATTATTCACACGCAGAACTACCTCCTTCAAGTGTTTGAGTCTCCCATTTGGAATACTTTGCTTGCCCCTTCAAGGCTTCTGCAGGAGAAAATAGGACGTCTGACGTGCAGTGAGTTACCCAGGAGAGAAAGAAGCTTTCGGTCTGGTTTTCTGATACCCTGACCCTTCTCTGTCAGCTGACACAGGGATGACAACGTGATCGAGGACTTTTGGTGTGCGTTTCTGAATCGGGAGCGACGGTGATAAATTATTGTGCCGGTGCAGAGAGCAAAGAGCGCGAAACAAAATGCATTAGGAACAAATTCGCCACCAAGAGAAAAATGGATAGAGGCTAGGTGTGTAGGAAAGGAGGGGTCAAATAAAGATGGATGGATGAGCGAATCAAATGAGACATGGAATGAAGTTGTTGAGCAGAAGAGTCGTAAAGTGCAGCATGAAGAGAGTGGATTAGATGGAGCAATCATTGAGGAAGAACGGTAGAGAGCTTCAGAGATGGAGGGACTGTTGCTCCACACGCTCCTCTCTGACGCATTTATGTGCACTGTTGTAGGAAGACAAAAAAATATCCAACAAGGACCCCTGCCAGCCTCGACTCCACCTCCCTCCACTCTGCTGGGATGAAGCCATTTTTGCCACTGCTCCCAGAAGTGGCTCTCTCTCAGTCTGCAGAGCTCACCTGTCGGAAGCTACAGATCTCCACGTACCTCAGTGGCAAAACGGTCTGCAGCCAGAGGCCATCCCGCATCAACATAACCTCACAAATCTCTCAAATGCAATGGTCAGAATGTGACCAGGGACCGTTTTATCTTGTAGCTAACACTGTCTTTGTTCAATTTGTTCCAAAAGGAAAGAAAATGAATCTCCAAAGCTTCTATTCAAGCAGGTTCACAGGTGTCTCACGTTTGCTGACAAGCTTCATTTCTGCAGCTATTAAAGTCACGTTAGCGCTAATGGTCGTGCTCGTAGGCCATGTGCTGGCACAGCAATCACCACAGCAATGGCCAGCACCCAGCATTTCACTCTTTAAAGAGTGTTATTTTATTCTCCAGAAATGGAGAGAGGATTAATGTTCGCAGCAGTGCATGCTGGGTAACGGGGCAACCGGGAGAGTGAAGTCATTTGGTAGATGTGTGTCAGAAGCAAAAATCGTTGACCGATCAATTGTGCTGACCCGTTAAATGTTTCGTCTGCTCACGGCACACGTGTGGTGCAGCGTGGTTGCCCGTTTATGCACAACAGCGACGTTTTAAATGGAGGTCCTTGGACTGTTGACTGCGCTCCATCTCGTATCCTCCTAAATTAGAAACGGCTTTGAGGGTGATCACAATGCTCCAGATTTGTGCACCAAAAAGGGGCACTTCAGTTGTCTCTGCAGTTATTCTGTGGCCACATCCATCCCAGTCCCTCCATTCTTTTATCCAAACATCACTGGAGCTTCCTCCTTTTATTCTCTCGCTCTGCTATTCAACAGTTTCCCCCCCCTCTCCGGTGCGCATTGGCATTAATCTGGTGCCGGGATTTAGTTTAATCTGATCCGAGTCCATTTCAGACTTGTGAAACACACGCGCACGCTCGCGCAATTCACTGCCGACAGAACTGGAATAACACAAACGCGCTCACATTCACAAATAGATCAGCTCGGTTTCACCTCTCTAATCCTCCTGCTGGGAGCTGCCCAAGCAGCCCAGCACCAAGGGAAGCACGCACAGGGTGCTGCACACACACGCATCCATGCCCGAGGCAGAGAGAACCCATGACCATAATAGACGCTAGCGTGTGTGTGTGTGTGTGCCCACACAAAGCGGCACCACAGTCCCGTGCGCACCCACGTGCTCGTTTTCAGCCGGCTGTAATGGAAAAGAGGCTGACCAGGATTTTTCCATCCCTCTATTTACCAACTCACTCGCTCGTTGCCACGCAAACTCAAACAAGTCGCCCTCCAGATTTTCAGAAATAGCCGGAAATCCGACTACAAAGGGGTGTCGAGAGAGTGCGAGGTTGAAAGGTCAGAGACGGACAGATGGCATAAAAGCAGCGCCTGGATGTAGTGGTGAGATGGATAAAAGCGGCCATGGCGGAGGGCTGATGATGGCGTCGAGCAGACGGCTGGACAGACTGTGAGGAAGAGTAGACAACAAAAAAAAAAAAGAATGCAACCGAGACAATTCGACAGGACGCTGAGACTAACAGACGGACGTGTGATGCAAGACTGATGAAAAGACGGGACACGAGAGCGGGCGTTTGAAAGGGCCGGCGCAGCGTCAGCCCCTAACAGAGAACTCGGCTCAATATTTACATCCAAAAATAATCAGCGGTGATTATCACCGCTCTGTAAAATCCGGCACACTGGAGACAGTGGCTGGCACATCTGCGCTATTTTCCTGTTGAAATTCCCTTTTATGAGATGCACAGTTTAACTGGCCTCATCCACAATCGGAGGCTTTTAATGGGACTGTTGCAGTAAAACTGGTTTCCAAGCACCATTACCGTGACAACTGGTGGGATCATAGGCATCAATTCAGACATAAAACTCAATAACCATCACTTTAATGAACTTAAAATCCTTGTTTTCTACTCTAATAATTATAAAGCAACACAGCACCTATTTTACTGCAATTCCAGGAGATTTATGCGTTTCTCATAGTTGCAGCTTTTCATTGGTTTGTGTTCTGCAGCCTGAACTGCATTTCCTGATTTTTTAAGGGTGTTTTAGTGAAAGCACTTAAAAACTGTGTAGATAGAAAATAAATGTCAGGTTTCTGCACCTGGAAACCAGCAAACGAGCTGTTGGAGGCTTCAGGGATTTAATAATTTGGACTTTTGAGTGGAAAATTTGTCATTAAATTTACCAAAAAACTAATGCACCTGAAAAAATATCCTGCTCTCAGCTGGTGAGGCTAAATTTGCATTAATTACTTAGATTAGAACGTGACAACTTCCCAGAAAGAATGATGTTTATCTCTTTCAGTCTTAATCTAATTGCAACGTCACTGAATTAGCATCCTAAATGGATTAAATTCTGCACGAGGAGGTAACTTTTACCTGAGCGCGTTGTTCCGCACGGCACATTTATGTAATCAAAAGCCCTTCTGACAGGATTAAAAGACATCTGTGTTCGCACCGCTGACGGCTGGAAGCATCAGTGTTTCCATATCAACCGACTAAAAAAAAAAAAAAAAAAGAAGGATCAATCAGAGTCGAGCAAATGAATTAAATTAAAAGCTGCTCTAAAGATGGCAGCCACAGAGCCAACATAGAATTTGCAGCATTTACAGCCATTAAATTAATGTTCCGGAGCAGACAAAGAGGCAATTAAGAGTTCAATGTGCATTTGTGGAGCTATTTGTACAGAGGTATAGCTTCTTTAGGTTCATTTCTGCCAACATTAAATGAAAACAAACATTATTGATCGGTAGAACCTTCCACGCACTAAAAGATTGTGCGGGTCGAAGGAGAGCAGCAATTCAGCCAGTTAGAACTGTAATGGAAGCAGCAGGTACACAAAGGCAGAGAAATGAAGAGGAAGAGGGAAAGAGGTGGAATTCGGGAATTTATCGATATATTAGAAGACAGAAATGCTGTCAGCTCATTTCAGCGAGGGCGGTGAGGGCGATTAATGCACAAACCGGTTGTGGGTTTGTGTTTTGATTACAGGGCTTGAAGGCAACATGCACACACACACTCACACACACATATATATATATATATATATACGTTTGGCCTTTCATGAAATGTCACTGCTCGTCATCTCGTGTCAAATGTTTCATAAGCGTGCAACAGAAAGGTCAAAGGATGCTTTAATACACAGTTATCATCTGTTTTACGATAGAAAAGCAAAAGTAGATTTTAGAAGAGTGGGATACTGGTCTAAACCTGATCGTTTCTGACAGGCAAACAGTTCTTCCACCCGTCCCATCAACGGCCTGGACAGAGCTCTGCTTCCAGATATTCCTCATGGACGTCTTTACTCCTCTTTTTTTTTTTTTTTTTTTAGTAAACCAGCCAAGTCATAGCCTCCCTCCCAACATACACACACACACACACACACACTTCTGCTTTGCTTTTATGTCTCTTGTGCTGTCCCGTCTGCCCCCATCGCCCCCCCGCTCTGTCAGCAGTAAACAGAAACATAATGAGCTTGTTGTGGAGGGGTGAATGCAGCCATCTAATGAAGGAACGGCAACAACACACACAGAAGGAAAATGGGACACATGCACGTGTGCGTACACACACACACACACACACAAGCTTAGCAAGGTGGCTAATGTCCCAATCTTTAGCAACTTGCTGACACCCATCAGGACTCATTAACTTTTCAAAGGCCTTTTCCTGCTTTCTCTCCTCCCGTCTTCCTTCTTCCATCAAGTTGAGCTCCCTCAAAAACAGTAGCTGTGCAAGGGTGCACGTAGATCTGTGTGTCAGACTTGGGATTTGGCTCAAGTGTTTGTGAGGACACCCACACAGCAGTGCAGCGTTTGACACAGCTGGAGGGGAGTGAAGAACAGGAGAGAGGGAGGAATGATGAGCGGAGGGAAGGAAACATGCCGCAGGCACAACAGCTTGTGTGCACCCTTTTTAAACCTTTTTCCGTGGGAAAATGTGCTGCTAATAAAGCCCAATGGCTCCTGTAGCGCGTTCATTTATGTCTTAAACCAAATTAATGTACCTGTAAGAGACCAAAGCCGTGCACATAAGTGTATCCTACAGGTGAATTAGCTTTAGCTACACACGACTCGGGCGTGCTGCTAGTTCAGCTGGTTAGGTTTCCATCTATGCTAACACGGTTCTTTCCTGTTTTCCTGACTCTACCTTGCGTCAACATCAAGTGTCAAATGCTACAAAAAGTTCCAGAATGAGAGAAGTTTCAAAGTAAAAAGTGCAGACTGTGGCAGAAAGAGCAAAAGCTCTCCCTGCCTCCCTCTTTCACCCATTTTGGCTGTGGTTTCAGAAAGGCACAGCTGATTTCAGATTCCTCGCGGGCTTTCAGAAAGAATCGATACCATCCCTCTCCTGCCTTTCCTGGTTTTTGTCTCAATTTTCACATCCTCTGGCCACCCAAGATTCACCAGCTGGAGTCAGAAGAGTAGTGGCTCACTTTGAATGCATCTCATTGGTCTTTGAATGGAAATTCAAAGCAAACTAGTCAACTTCAGGAAAGTTAAGAAGTAAAATCACTTGAATATAATAGAGTACTCAGCTTGAGGATCACATCCAAACTGAAATTATAATAGATGCGGTACACGCAGGCTATGAGATTCTGCAGCCGTGGATGCTCAAAAATAGCTCTCTTCCAGTCACAAGTGGCAAAGTCTGACAGCTGAGACGCCGGCTCTACTTTGTGCATCCTATTTCTACACACAGCAGAAGCAGAGTGAAGCAGGAGGGCCCTGGAAGAGCAAGGAAGCAAGTGTTTGCTGTGATTATCAACTGCACAGAGCTAGCTTCAATCTATTCATCGTCAAATAAGGAAAGCACCTGATGTTGCTAATTAGCACAAAAACTGAAGGTGGGCAGTGTATCCATGGAAGATTAAAACAAAAACAGTTATTTACTCAAGAGCGGACTCGGCTTGTCACAAAAATGCTTGCTAATGAGGAGCGAGCCAACAAATAAAGCTGTCCCAGTGTGATTTACGAGGGCAGAGTATTATTCTGCAACTCGGGCTTTGTGGAGGATCCTCAAAAACTGAAAGAAGCACATCTGTTCAACCAGAACAACCTGCACAAACTAAAGTAAAGAAAAGGTCAGGCAAACACTTGAACTGAGAGGGAAAAAGGATTCCTTCTGATCAGCTTTTTCATTATGGGATTCAGAAATGCCTGAATCTTTGAAGGAGCACGATAAAGCTGAAATCAAAATAAAGCTTCATCGATTGAAAAGGGGACAAAACAAACTCAGAAGAGAAACAGAGAAACAACAGAAAGAACATGAATTAGGGAAAAGAAGCACTGAGCTCACAGGGAAAATGGAGTGTTTTTTTTTCGCCACCAACCCCGTTTTTTTAAAACAGTTGTTTACTTTTAAATATTAAAATATGCTTCCAGGACAAAAAGGGGCCGGATTTCCTGCAATCTGACACAGACATGCACACAGGCAGGAGGACTATTCATTAAACTGTTTACAGTACGCTGACCAACATCTTTGCATCTAAAGACGGGTAAGAAAAGTGTATTATTGCTTCACTCGCCATCACCATGGTGACTGACAGCTGAACTAATTCCATGTTTGACATCTTGAAGTGACAGGCACACGGGTACCCACAAACACAGCTTACAAAGGACGGTGACACACACCGACACACACTCAAAAGAAGCCTTGTGATGGAGAAACGTGCACAGACGCTGCGTTATGTGAAGCCGTATTGTCAGGCTGTTAACACTCTTGTCACTCAAACTTAACACATATCTCCAGAATCATGTCTATCACTCAGATTTTTAGCGTTTAAGAACAAATGTTCCTGCTTCCTGGATTAAAACTAGAGTAAATCGTATTGAGTCCAGTGTCCTAAGCATAAAGCTGCTGAAAATTAGCAGTGGTGTGTACTGCTTTGTTGGGAATACTGATGAGATGCTGAGCATTCCAGTAGCAGTTCTCTCAGGGGATCTTGGGAAAACAAACAGGCAAACATGAGCGAAACACACCAGCAAAACACAAACAAATTAGCCCCACTAGGTTCTCCAGAACATCTGACCCACATGAAACTTCCATCTAAATGCAGCTTCCGTCTAGAATCAAAACCAACAAGGGTTCTTAGCTTCGCACAGGATCATCTAAGAACACACCCAAGTTTTATTTCACGTGAAATATTCTAATTTGTCTTTAAAACTACTTCAACTGTAATTGCAGTGAGGAAAGCGTCAGGTGGTGCTCTCCAAGGTCCTGATCCCAATGCTGTCTGCACATGCTAGGCTAACAGGACGTCAGCATGAATGCTCAAGCCTCTTTTTTAGGCCAAATTTCAAAATTCCAGCACATTACAGACGAACCAGTTAATGTCACAACAAAAACGTGCTGATACTTGAGTCCCGCTGACATTTAATTCACCGACAAATACACACAACCATTCGTCTTCCCTCTGTTGAGCTAATTACCCGAGCAATTTCCCCCAGGGGTCTAATGTCGGATTAAGTGTGCACCAAACCACCCTGTCAAGGATAAGGCTGACCAACAATGCTCATGTGACTTCACACAGGATCAATTTGGAAAACCAGCTGACAAAGGCCAACATCAGCGGAAGGCAATCAGCTCCAGCGATTCACTGCAGAGAACAATCCCATGATTCATCAGAAAGCAGACTGAGAAATGTCTAACTGCTGGTGTGACGTTTATCAGCTGAATGGACAGCATGCAGCACGTCCTTCAGACAGGGAACCTGAAACCGGAACGTCGCGGCAGCAGAAGCGGGAGAAAAACGAGTGGATAATCAGCCTTTTCTACTGCGGCGGCCATGACATCAGAACACACCTGATTTCCTCTGGATAGCCACTCCACACCCAAACCTTTTTCACGACGAGCTAAAGTAACATCCTGCGGCTTCCAGTGTTGCCAGGCAACTTTGTTCTTCAAGCCAGAGGACGGGGAGATGCTGCGGCCTGCAACGGGTTAAAAGAGCGTAGCGTTCCCCTCAAAGACTCAGATGGAGCTGGCTGATAAGGGAAGGTGGTGATATGGTGGAGACGGAGACAGATAAAGGAGGGTAGAGCCGGGGGCAGTGAGAAGCTGCCATTAGGACAAGATAAGAGCTTTAAAAACATAGCAGGTGTTTGAGGAATGCAGCTTTGGTGGGGAAGGAACAGAAATTGCCTGAGTTTGTGCAGAAAAACACGCAGAGGCTAGAGAGAATGCATCATCCAGACTGTGTTTACAGAAGCACTTTATTTTCTAACAAGAGTGGGAGACGTTCTGCAGTGTGGTCTGATGTGTAGGTGCAAGAAAACGCAGCAGAACCTGTACGTGCACACTTGAACGTCCAAAACGGTCCACCATTATATTCCAATGAGCTGTAGATTAAAATGAAAAGGTTCCAATTACAATGCAAATTAGACCCAGTCGCCTGCCTTTCAGTGCAGCACCGAGGGTTGGAGTCCCCACAAGGACAGTAAACTAGAGAAAACTGGCCGCCCGAGACAACCTCAGACATGTTCCTGTTAATAGGCGTCAGTGTGCCAATAACAACACCGGATTTATGCAGGTGCGCATGCTGCATCATCACTGCAGATTTCTGTTCTAGAAACAGAAACAAAACATTAAAAGCAAATGTCACCGCACCCCCGGTTTTGCAGACATTCATGTGCACAAGCTGTGACGCACGCACGCGCATGTTAATATGGAACAAAGCGCCAGAGTTCAGGCCCGGCGCTGCTTAGGGAGGCAGACTTCAATACCTGCCGTGAGAGGTGGGCTGGGGGCTGAAGTGGAAGCTTTTGCTGTGGGGACCTGCGCAATGTGAAATGCAATCAGAACACATAGCGGGGAGACACGGGGACAGCGGCAAGGGGGGGCGGAGGGGGGATTAGAGCAAAAAAGAGCAGAAGCTGGAGCAGAGAGGAAGTGAGACCCCTGCTGATAATCTTCACATACTGCAAGAGGGATCCCTCAGATGTGTAATAAAGCATAAATACCACACACACCTCTAAAGCATCAGTCTCCATGTTTCCATCAGCTCATCATCAGCAAGTAAAGATTCTAACCTTGTCTTGTGTCATTCTTAGGCTGGCCAAGACCACACGTGAGCTGTAGATAGTATTTTCAAGCTTTTATGAAACAAGTTTGCAACTGGATCCAGAACAAGGATTGACTGACTGTGATGATGCCGTGCCGTGCTGCCGATAGGGGGCGCTAATGTGACCTCCTATTAGATGCTCGGAGCAACAATCTGGTTGGAAATAAAATTCCATCATGCTACGATAGTAATCTATGACAGTGGATGAAGTAGGATGAAAGCTAAAATGCCATCAATTGAGTCTGACACTCAGGTGGTATATTTACGGTGAGAAATTCTTGCGCTGGAGTGCAACACTGAGCGCTCTGAGACCTGTCCTTGCACCAAGCCAATCAAGGTCCTGTAAAAGCTGCTGTACATCAACAACAGCCCTCAACACAAACATCACTCTTTCCTTTCAAACCAATAACACGCATTTTAAAAAAAATAAAATCAGGGCCAAATCTCAACGCGGCTGCTTTGAGCCACTCAGGACATGAGTGAAGCTGATATGCTAGTTGATGCCTATCGGCTCTGGGCCCAACGTCCTCTGATAAATCCAAAGCCATTTCCATTATTCTCTCCCATTCCTGAAGTCGGCCATTACCTGTAAAGGCCTTTACTAGAATTCTTTTCAGACAGACGAGGCTCAAACCAAGTGATGCTGCCGTAGCTGAATCAGCTTCAAAAGCTGTGAAATAAAAGCGTTCTTTCCTCCAAAGGCCCGAGCTTTTTCCATAGAGCTTGCTCTTGCATTTTTACTTAATCAGAACGCAATAGCCAATGACCATCATAAAACTGCTCTCCAGACGCACACTCGACAGTATTCACCGTCTACGCAGCAGCAGTCATCATTACCGCCCACTTTCAAACTGCCCTGTCATTTTTATCATGGTGCCCTCGACGGGGCATTAAAGACACGGCGCACAAATCAGTGCTAGAAAAGCACTTGGAGACGGTGCAGCTTTATAGCACGGCTACTCCTGTTACTCAGTCTTCTAAAATTTAAACAAAGCAGAGCCGCGACCAAAACGTACCTGCTTGGCCAGGTTGACGGCATCGGCGTGCAGACGGTCTCTCAGGTGAGGGTCCAGTTGGAAGGCCGGCGCAATCTCCACAACCTTTGGAAAAATAGATTTTTGATTAATTTCACCTTTATTTAATAGGTGATTTTAATTTGAACGTGAAAGCTTCTCGCGCTCAGTGTCTGCTGCTGCCCAGGTAGTGTGAAGTGGCTTTAACACTGACAGCGAGGCGCTAAATAGAATGTCAGCCAAACTGTCTGGCATTTGACTAACCTTCAGTAATTACCACAGCTTGTTTTCCTACGCTAATCGCCAAATACATAATCTGGGTGTCACTTTGACTTTGGAAAAACAGGCGGAGTGACTCATTTGTCGCCAGTTAGCCTCTGACTGGCCATGTGGGTGGGAGACTAAAAAAAACAAAATAAAACCAAATCAGCTTCATGAACCGTGCCTAATTTTGAGAAATGAGGCCTATGAGAATGTAATTTAGATATACATCAAATCTCATCCTGGAGAGAAAACCTGTTTCCAAGCGTGAATACTTCCAAGAGAGGAAAAACTAAAAATATCCTTTCGGCACCGATCTAGTTTAACCAGCATCATCTGTTCTTGCTTCCGAGATTCAAAAAGATCTTAGATTAAGGCCAGAGGCAGATTAATCCACACAAAATCAAAGGGAGCAGCAGCTACGCCATGAACAGAGGCGCTAATATGATTATCATCTGTAATTTGATTAAAAGCAGAAGAAGAAAGTGCTGAAACACATACTGCTCTCATTCAACAATATAATGCTAGATGACATACCTTAATCAGTTTTCCACTATTCAAAGCATTGTTGGATCATTTCAATGACTTTACCATGTGGTATTCAGACGTTTTTTTTAATGAGGGTTGAAATGAAAAAAGGGGGCCTGACTAATGATTGAGCATTAATTCAGAGCTATACTCTCAAGGTGCTAATCCATGTGGATCTGGTGCAAAATAATGCAGATGCTGCAGTTGCTGCCCAGACTCCCATTCAGGCAGCATGAGCAGTTGCTAATTTTTATTGGCATATTCAATCCTCCTATCTTCTGCCGCACAGGACACCCAAGACACCCAGGGCTACCAGTGACATAATCAAGGCTATAATCTGGACTTTAGCTACTTCATTTGTCCCCGTGACGCTTTATTAGCATGGGCCCCTTGATGAAACACTACAGCATGTTCCGCAGAGCGCGGCGCTCGCGGGCTTTCTGCCCCGTTTCATCTCCCCACACACGCCATCCACTTCCTGGTGTGAAATCAGAGAAATAGCAGCAAGATGATCTCAAATACATTAAGGTTTTTAAGGGGAGGCTTCACCTTTTGGTGCCTCCGCTGGATGGAGCAGTCTCGCTCATAGAGGTGGATGACATTTCCGAACTTATCACCTGTTGAGGGAGGAAGAATAAAGACAAAAACAGGTGAGAAGAGCCAAGGATACATCCAGTTTCTCCCACTAAGACTGATAAAAGAGGAGAGATCTGAGGACTGGGCAAAAAAAACAAGAACTCAAGTCAGCGTAGCAGCGTAATGTTTCATTTCCGGGTCCTCTCTGCCATCGTGGGCGTGCTGCGCCTGTTCTTACATCTCCCAGGGCGGCCTCCAGGAGGTCACATCCCGAACGGTCAAGAGGCCGAACAACCAGATGGCCTCAGCATCGCAAACAGCCGTGTTGCACTTATTTAGGCAGCTTCTCCATCAGGATGGGCAGTAAAACAGGCCTTCAAACGCTGACAGACTGGGAGCAAAGCGCACCGTGTCTGTGCTCGCCAACTACTTTTCCCTGTGCACTGAGGAGACACGTAGCAATCACAAGTGCCAGTATTCAAATTTCCCGTCCTTCAATCCGACACAGATGACAACCAGGAGACCAGAGAGCGATCACCGTCAGCGTACAACGTTCAGGGGGCCTGAGTAGTGAAACCTTGCACGGGGGGGAAAAAAGATGCGATGCAAAGCCAAGAGATGGGAGAAAAATGGAAATCAGCAGAAAAGGCAAGCAATAAGTTAGTGAAGCACAAGCGGGCGGACAGAGACGTGGCTCTGCACAGGTAATAAGAGAATTCACAAAATCCCTGCGTGGCCTGAAGACGGTAATTAATCACAGCGACCACCCACAGCCCGCTCATCCAGCCCCCTGCAATTGGCTGATGAATCTCCGGATCGCCGTTAGCAGTGTTAATTTTATCATTTAACTCCAGAACTTACCGAGGATCTGCACTTCGATATGTCTGGGCTTTTCAATAAACTTTTCAACAAAAAGTGCGCCGTTGCCAAACGCCGTCAGGGCCTCCGAGTACGCCCGTTGGTAATTCTCCTCAAGTTCCTTAAAGAGAAACAGAAGAGTTCACATCATTAATTAAGGCGGTAATTCCAGCAGGAACGCCGTGATAAATGGTTGTTTTCCTGTTGACCAACTCCTCTCGTTATTCATCCGATTTCCCTTCCTCATCAACAGGCTGCGCACTTTCTCCCCCACACATTTTTACAAGCCCTGATGAGCCGAGCTCCTCTCAACATGTCTCGGTCCGGAGCCCCATGAGGTCCCGTCCCACTGAAGGCCGTGACTCCATCTGTGTCCATCCAGGCTCCGCCACTGGGGCACGTTTGAGCGACCCATCGGGCCCCTTTCTCTGCTCAGGCCGTCCTCTCGTACCTTCTGATTAACTGACTGATTAAAACAGCCGTTTGGATTCTTTCAAGGACTTTCCATCTTCTCAAAATCTCCTGTTTCTGGATAAAACTGGTTAATTTTGTTGATATTGAAGCCCATTATGGAAAAAAGGGCATTTAATTTGCAGATGAATGAAAAAATAAACTACAGTCTCGGTCTTGGAAGAAGGTGACTTCACTCACTGATCTAATGGGAAAAGGAACTTGGTGATAAATCTGTGCTATCACTCGGCTTCTGAAAGGCTCAGCGTTAATAGAATTACTTCTTTGCTCCAAACAGCCAACACGTCTGTTGTGAATACTCGGCCTTAATGAAGCGCAACGCCAACCTGCGCGCCGCTGCCTCGCCTTGGCGGAAGAACGGAGAACGCTCAGCCGGAGCTGCCGAGGCCCCTGCGACACAACTGTATAACAAGAAATGTCAACAACTAATTGATTGGGCTCGGGTACAACTTGGAAAAGGTCAAGCTTTGCAACAGACTACCGACGTGTACGTCTCAACGGCGACATTGCAGCACATTTGTTCTCGTGTAGATCAGCCAATGAGCCTATAGGACCCTCCTTTGTCCTCAGGTATCAAAGGGACAATGGATGTCAGCTGATTTTTTTTTTTTAAGTAGATAAAAATAAATCTAACAAACAGGAGCGAGCTAAGGTCATTTTTAGCCGTCTTTATCTTCTGAGACGAAATCACCCCAAAACCAAAAGCAAAAATTTCAATCAAAAGCATCAGAATTCCAACGAGAACATAGATTTAACCCCGTGTGGAACTCCTTTCTTCCAGCCTTTCTTTCTTCCCATCAAAGTGCTGTCTGGTTGTCTGTGTGACAGCACGTCAGTGTTCCCTCCATGAGGTGACAAGGAGGAGGACGGTCTTGACATATTGGACGCGCAACACATGGCCAGTTCAGGACATGTCCAGACCTTGCCCTCAAGGAAAAAGTGACAGTTTCCCCGACGTTGCCGTTTATTCAAAGAGACGCTGTTTTCACGCATCAGTGTCAGCTCACCTCGTACTCTCTGACGACCCTCATGCCTCGACCGCCGCCCCCGTACGCCGCCTTGAAGATGATGGGGAAGCCGTAGGTTTGTGCAAACACCTGCGCCTCCTGCAGGCAGGAGATGGGGGAATCCGTTCCCGGGACTACAGGTACACCTAAAACACACCAGTCCAGAGTGAGCGATGGAGAAGCACCTACTTTTTTAAGGATTTTTCTTGCAGCCGAGTAAAAAAGCTCAGCCTCACAGGTTATTAACTGCATCACAAGGTCACACTTTGTTTTACAGCGGAAAGGAAGTGATTTATGGCAGCCAAGAGCAGGAGGACACTGTTAAAGCTAGAGAAGAGATTCATTTCTCATTGTTTTTGCAGCAGAAGATGAAAATATTTTTCAAACTATAGCCTGAGGCTCACAACAAAGACAAATTTGGCCATCAGAGCAATGCTGAGCCAGAATGTCCTCCATCCACGTAAACTTAATTTAAATAATCATTTCACTTTCTTTATTCTCTATGACTCTAGAAGACTCTACACTCATAACTTAGACAGCATTTATTAAATAATCCATCTTTGCTCGCTGTCTCACCTTAAAGTGTGCATAACCATCAATATTAAATATTTAAGGCCCGGAAATACAGCAGAAAAATCCAGAGTCATGCGTACCGGCAGCGATGGCCAGGGATCGAGCCTCCACTTTGTCGCCCATCTTGCGGACCGTTTCCGGGGACGGCCCCACAAACCTCACCCCAGCGTCGGTGCACGCCTGCGCAAAGTCAGACCGCTCCGAGAGAAAGCCGTAGCCTGGGTGGATGGCGTCCACGTCGTTTTCCTGAACGGGAGCCAGAACAGACGGTTCACTTTTGCTTTCATGGGACTGGTCGCTCCACCCAACCAGAACACCTCACACAGCGTCAGAGCGAGCCGGGCAGAAGACAGGCAGCAGAACCCACAGCTGCCTGGACAGAGTGGGTCATCTCTGGATCACCAAATACCATCTGCTCTTAAATACGAGCAAAATCAGAATCACGGGCTGCCCCGTTGTCACGGGGGCTTGTCCTGGCAGGTCAGGCGAGACGGGGACGCACGAGGCCTCTGGCTGCTCACTGATGACAAAAACGGGCCTCATTCTGGTCCAAATTTTGAATGAGGACATTTGTAGCCTGGTGACAGTCAGCAGGGCAATAATCAGCGGCATTTATTTAGATTATTTCAGTTTGGTGGGTGTTAATATCTCACATCTGCAGCACTACCCGCTTGCACGTGCACAGAGGCAGATTCGCTCGCACACACACACACACACACACACCCTGGCAGACGAAGAAACAAGCTGGACCTTGAACCTGACCAAGCAGTGATGGACAGCAAACGAAAGAAAAAACACAAAAGGCAAAGAAAGGCTGCAAAAAAAAAAAAAAAAACTGGCTCAGAAGAATTTCACATTTGATTTTTCTTCTTTAGAGACAGATGGCGATGATAGAAGCAAAGGCCTCGCTGACCTCCTCCTCCTCCTCCTCCTCCTCCATTGCAGTTGTGACGTCAACCTGAAGGTGTAAAACCATCAGACACCGCCACCATCCCTTACCTTTGCCACTTTGATGATGTCTGGGATGTGCAGGTACGCTGCGACAGGAGGAAGGCCTTTCCCAATCAGGTACGCCTCGTCTGCCTTCTGCCTGCAGACACGAGAGCAGAAGATTTAATAGCCGGCTGACCAAGAGAACATCCAAGCTAGGCCGGGGCTCTGGCTGCGATTAACTCAAAGTCCACTTTAACTACAGAGATTATCCCTGCCAACAGGCTTCAGGGCAGCTAGATGGAAAGAGATGGAAACACCAGGAGAGGAGGAATAAATAGGTTGACACAAATTAGCATTAAAAATAAGCACGGTGATTACCTGGATTACCGTCATGTCAATAACATTAAACTGATGTCCCTGCTTAAAGGAAGCTAAGGCCGCCACCTAGAGAGCAGTAAAGCTGCTCCTGAGGCTCCACACACCACACCTCGCTCGCTATATTTCTTAATATGCGGTGAACAAAGTTGGCTCTTCAGCAGCGATCAGCACCTGTGCATCTGCCCGGTGTCCTGCTCCGAGTAGACGGCCACAGTTCGAATCCCCAGCTCGGTGCAGGCTCTGAACACGCGGATGGCGATCTCACCTGGGAGGAAACGCAACAAGTCACAATTTGGGCTGATATAGGCTGTGAAGGAAGGAAGATTTAAGGTGCTTTTTTGGGGGGAATAGGACAGAATTTGATATAAAAAGGACAATTTTCAACTGCTTCTGAGACTTAAAGTACATAGAGATCCATCATATGGCAGCTTCAGAGAACTGAAGGGGGAAAAAAGTGGTAATGAAGTGAGGAATGAATAGAGGAGAGCTAAAAAGGGCAAAGTCACCAAGTGGCTGTGAGGAAAATCAGAACCGACAAGTGCTTAAAAAGACAGGAACTCCAAAGAAACGAGTCCGGAAACGGCAAAGACGACGTGTTCGGTGGAGCGGACTCTGAACTGATATGATACAACGGTCTCTCTTCATCTTGCTCGCCGCCGAACAGTCCGGTGAGGCTGAGCGCGGCGTTGAGCTCACATCAGGCTGAGCCTACTAATCTACAGGAGTCACCCTGCTGGATTAAATCAGCAAAATCCACAATCGTTCAGTCATGAATGCATGCAGATATGCAGGCATGGGCCACTACCAGAATACAAATCACTTCAACTCGAAATGAATCAAACCGGGGCTGAAAATCCTGAAAACTCGGACATTGTGAATATAAGCTTGAGAATTACGGTAATAAGAGGTTTCGAAATAGCAAATATCCCCCACAAACGATATGTAACACTAAAGGAGCCTCGTTGGGCAGCGTTGCACATTACCAGCAGGGCGTCCAGTGATTACAAGTATTAGCAGGGCACATCTGCTTTTAACGCCACACGCGACAGCCGCGCTGCTGAACACTTAGCATTTGGTGAACGACGGCGCCGTCTGTAATTGCTTGCATTCAGCTCCCAGCCCCAGTAGCGCTGGGCCCACTTCCACCAAGTTGTTGCAGTCGAGAAAGGAACCGCCACATTCGATTAATGGCGGGCGCAATTTGTTGTAGACGAATAAACGCAGTCTTGTTGTAGCTCTGAGGAATGCAGAGGCTGGGATGCTAATTTTATTTCTGCTTTTGTAAACAGATCACATCTGAATAAATACACCGTTGCGACATAAAACTGAATAATAGCTAACTCTTTATCCGTTTTTTTCATGATACTGACTTTAATTACAGCAAACTCGGCTCCCATGGCCACCCACGTGCAATATGTGCTAAAACAAATATTAGCCAGCGTAAAATTGAACTAAAGGCTGGCTATTAAATATTAAGAGTCTCATCTTTTTGCCTCAGGAGGATCACAACTTCCCCATTACATAAATTAAACTGCATTAATTAAATGGCGCTGGTTGGAATTTTGCGTCTCGCTCTGATGAATCAGAACAGTTCTCACCTCTGTTTGCCACCATGACTTTCTTGATGGGTCGATACTCGCTTTGGGGAGACGTGTGGGTGTGGCGGGGCGACTGAAAACACACCCTCCTCACGGCCAGGAGGCCTAGGCCGCCTCGTACCGAAACGTACCTCAACATCCTAGAAAAAAAACAATATTGAGGTTTATATTTTAATATCAGAAAGCAATATTTAGTAATTAGAGTTTACTCACTGTATTTGAGACATTGTATATACATTGTAAATATTTCCTTTGTATGTGAGAACATTTGATATCAGATGCGACGAGTAAAATTTTCCGAAATATTAACACCCCTTTAGAGTTTATATTTTCAACAATCACTTACATACAACTTCTTGAATAGCGAGTATGTTTTAAAGAAGCCAGGTGACAGCCTGGGCCTAATTAATTACAAGTTTCAGGTGTGCTTGTGCTGGCTTTTCAAAAAGGTAGTTACACTGAAGCCATAACCATTTTTCCCACACAAACTATAAATCAAAAATATAAAACTAGAAGACAATCTTTATATTTACCATTAATAATAATTAACTCAACAAGAATTTGTTTGTTTGTTTGTTTGTTTGTTTGTTTGTTTGTTTGTTTTGGCCCTCCAGTGAGTCAGTTTGTCATAGAAACAGCCGCACTGAAGAGCAACATGAATATAAGAAAATAAAACCTCAACCTAAACACACCAGACATGGATAAACTTACTTATTAAACGTGAAAAACACAGAAACATTAATCTTTCCTGTCCTCAAATATCTCCTCACGGAGGTGCAGATGAACCAGGAGCTGCGTCACTGAGCGCAGGCCTGCCTCTGCTGCCGACCACCACCACGGCGCTTTGCTGCCGCGCTGTGGCCACGCAGCAGCACTGCAGCCTGTCCGAATACGATGTGCGCCCCTCTCTGGTTTCAAGACCATTTTTGAAGTATTATAGTGATGAATAAAAGCAGGAAAGCTTTACTCATCTTTCTGAGTGTGGTTCATTTCAGTATCTGCATTCCTATTAATCACGGGAACCTCTAAAAATATCTCAAATCTTAAACACACTGTTCATCCTGAAGAAAGTGCAGCACGACCTGGCGAAATACGACAAAAGTCCTGAGCTGCTACTCCGTGATCCACATCAGAAGCTTGAAATTTAAGCTTGCAAAATCAATTTCTAACCAGCACACGATATATAGTATGTATATAGTATAGTATAGGATGCAAAAGTTTTTTTTATTTTAATACATACTGTATTGTATTTCTATTTTAATGTGGCTGTAGCACTCTATAATTTAATATTTCTTACCCCTTATGAATTATTGAATAATTAGAACTAAAGCTTATGTTGATCTATTGGGGGCAGGGATTGTCTTTGCATTACTTTAAACAAGTCTGTCTTTAATATACACATGACACCACGAGTTATGTCTTTAATTCCATATAGTGTCACATCCTTCTGCTTATCAGACAACAGAAACAGACGTCAGCCTATGTCTGAATACTACTGCTACAAAAAAGGGCACAACGTAGGGTTCATCTGAGATGAGAAAAAGCAAATGATTTCCCCCATATCTAAATAGCAGACAGGGTTAAAAGCGAGTGTTGTTAGGGCCCAGGCTGTTTCCAACCGTTCCAAGCACATCAAACCACTGATAACGCCTGTTAAACGTCATCTGCAGAAACAGGGTGCGTTTGCCAACTTAAAAGAAGTTGACATCTGCGTCATCTATTAACTGGTGTCAGATCAAAGGTCTCTCCTGTGTGCCTGTGGACTGTGACAGTGACACGCAAACCTGGGCGTCTACCACAATTTTGGTTGAAGTAGACCAGTCCTCATCGGAATATAATTGAAGACATTTAAGGACTACTTCAAGAGTTAGCTGCGTTATACTTGCTCGGTCCATAAAACCTGTGGGAGTGGACGTCGTAAACACATCTGTGAGGAAAAACAAGCAGAAAACAGTGTGTTTCCTTACAACTCAGCTGCCTTTCCATACCTCACCTCCCGCTGGGTCGACAGACAGAACCACTGACTTCGTACATAAATAGGTCAGGGCTCTTTAAACAAAACACGCTTATCGCAATTTCGTACCATCGCACCTCAAAGGTTATTCTGTCATCTAAGCATCAGCAAGCAAAGGGCCACAGCTGAGGTTAAAGGTCAACTTGTAGCCGCTTTGAAGAACCATGCAGGGGTTTCATGCAATACTCAACAATCTAATGAGCTGCAGTAGCAGTCAGTGATCAGATGTGCCTGTAATTACAATAGTCGCCGTCAGGGGGCACTGTAGTTCAGTTCAACCAAAGAACAAACTTTGGATAAAAATTCTGTCCAAAGTTCTATTAAAGCAGAAATAATGAGCTGGTAATAATGCAGGTTCAAACACTGAAAGAATCTAAACTGCTCTTCAAGGAGCTGGTAAATGACCCATGCTGAGGAGGCCTTCCATACTGCATCAAGTTTCCTTTTTAAAAAAAAAAAGACGGGCCATAAATCGCGCTGTTCAACTTTAACCTTAAAACAGACTGAACCTAAACACACTGTTGTCCAGGGCCACATTTAAACAAGTGTAAGAAATAATGGCGCATCTGTTCCACCTGTGTCAACAGATGCACCATCTCCTGCTGCAGATTCCTGCTTATTAAACATATTTCAACAAATACCAGACTTGCTGCATCCTTTTATAACCCATCTAACTTTTAAGAAATGACTGGTGAAAAGAATGGCGTCTCAGAGTCAGTCTGGCATCAATAATACTGAGTCAAAAGCTAACAGGACTGGAGCAAGGTTCAAGTGACAGTGTGCAACCATTTACTCGTCTGTGTATAATCTCTGTAACCCCAGAGGGGGAAAACAGCAAACCCTGCTGACGGCGAGGATTCACGCACGATTAGACCGAACACCTGCTCAGCACACTTGGGTCGATCCATCACGAAACAGCCGGCACATCGACCACGACAAGCCCACGTCAGGCATCAGTCACGGGCCCAGAAGGAGGCCGGAGGCAAACCGAGACAACAACCAGCCCCACCCGTGTTAGCCCAACCAATTTACGTTAACCATCACAAACAAACTCAACGCCTGAGGCAGCGCTAGACTAAAACTAATCTCAGATTAGCATTAGCTGCCCCTCTAGAATGCACCATAATTTATGACATTTTTACCCGATTATTGTGATTTATTAACATTAGACAGAATTTTATCCTCAAATGGCCAATATTAACTGTATTAATTGTGGCTATAATCATTTCTGTTCAGTTGTCGAGGTTGAACGTGGCTGGGTGTATATACTTGGAAGGAAAAAAAGAAATAAAACTTAATTGCTTGCACATTTTGGGGGCGTTTCCTTGGCATCACCGGAATGGATGTCTTAACCAGCAGTCAAAGCCATGAAAAAAAATCAGTGCAGCCTTTTTCTCCTCTGATGAAGATAAGCAACCCTGCATCGACCAGAACGCGCTGAACTCTGGAGTCAGACGTGTTTGACGTAGAGTGAATGTTGTGGTGACCATCTCACCGATGACTGATGTCAGAGCGGTGGCGAGTTCAAAGGTCAAGGAGTGTTGGCCAGACAGAGACAGAAACCAGGTCATTCACCTTTGTGAGGATCACTCTGCAGTGCGTGCCAACCAAAAGCCAGCATTACCACAAATAACATTCCAGACACATTGTTAAAACCTCCTTTCTTCCTCCTTCCTCTTCAGTATTTCCCCTAAATACTGTTTTCGGAAATAAAGCATCATTGAATTCCACTTTAATCTGCTGCTCTGACCAGAATCTGATGACATTTGTGGCTGCATGTCGGGCACGTGGTGCTCCAAATCCAAAATAAGATTACCCAATCTGGTCTTTTTCAGTGCTGTGGTGATGCCTCACATCATCTCAGCCCTGGGATCTTTCCTCCAGTTAAAACACCAGGTTGCTAGCAGACGTTGGCTGGTTCTGCCTGTTCTAACAAGCTTATCTAAGTGTGACACATCGAAATACAATGATCATGGAACCTGTTAACGTCCTCATGCAATCAACCATGACTGTTATAATGACGCCACAAAGCGTATTATATTGTAGGTTAAACTCAGTACTCTTGTACCGCCGTGCAGGTAAAACTTTACGGCACATTCCTTAGTTTATCACCATTTGTAGATACCACACGACAGGCCTGCTAAAGACGCGAATATACAAGTAAAGATGATCATTGCTGGAATGTAAAATATTCCCAGAGGACCCCTACGCTGTTTGACAAAAATGCTAAAAAGAATTGCTCACATGGAAAAGGTTCAGCGAAATAGGTTGCTGCAGATGCTAGATGGACTTTTGCAGTGCAAGAAAGATGCAAAACAGGCTGGTTTTCGTGGACCAGATGCTAAATGGACTCGGATAGAAATGTTACATAAACACACCGCCCCAAAACTATTTTCAGAATAAAATGGACTAACTTTTAACAGCCTGAGTCAAGTCGAGCACTTGAGCAGGTTTAACGGCGGAGCACTTTAGCCGGAGCTCAACTTTTAAAAGCTGTAATTTCCCAACTTTACCCAGGTTGTGGATGCGTGAGTGTGATGTTTGGGTGCAGCCATGACAGTCTGACTCGCGTGTGTGAACACGTTGACACACTCATGGAGGTAAAACTGGCGTTACACGTGTAGGAAATGGTTTAGGTCAAGCGCTTTGACAGCCACGTACACGCGGCTCATCCATCGGCAAACACACACACACACACACACACACACGCGCGTTTCACTTCAATACTCACATGCTGGTGCTCGATCGGTGACGGTAAATGATGTGGATCCTCTGGCAAGTAACCGGACACCGAATGTTGGCAGCCGACTCTCAGCGTGTGTTTATGTATTTTGCTTCTTTGCTTAATACCCTCACACACTGGCGCACACTCAGCAACGCGCGCACACACACACACACACACACACTGCTGATCGGAAGAGGAAAAGGGAGGTATGGGGGCGTTATATATATAACGTTACACACGCACTTGCCAACACGCGGATGTACCCAGTTGGCGACTTCAGGACGGTCGTGCGACGGTCGAAACACGCGCTGTCACACACCCTGCCAAGCACTGAGTCGCTCGTGCGTACTGAAGTCGCCAGGACTCTGTGGCTAGTTGCTAAGTGCTAACCACACAGCTAACTTAGCTAGCGAACAGCTCGCGTATGCTTGCTACTGCGCCTCCCTGGTAATCTCCTGCGGGCTCTCCTCTCCTCTTTCCCTCTATCCCTCACTCCACATAAATTCCCATCTTCTGACCACGCCCCGCAGCTCTCAGCCAATCACGGAGGAGGAAGTGACGCCACCGAGGAAGCGGTAGAATTTAAAGTGAAAAGGGTGCTTATTGTAAACATCAGATGAAGTATAAATTAGACACGTATAAAAATGAATACATAAATAAAAGGGCATGCGAGGCATTTTTGTCACGTTTCACTGTCGGAAATTTTGGATTTCACACTAAAAACTACCGCTATTGCAGAATTAAACCTCAACCTGGGACTCACATGACTGATGTTTGCTCCAGTTTTCACAGTCTCATTGCATTAAATTTTATATATATTATATATCCGCCGATGTGTGGAAAATGTTCATCGAGTTGGTGCAAAGTAACTATCAACAACAATCATTCATTACTTTTCTGTTGCGGGAGGCGCCACCTACAGTCACTTTCGTAAACTACACCACAGAAGAGAAGAGGCTGGAATAAATGTCAGTTTTACAAAGTACATATTCTATATAACTCCTCAAGACAGGCTATATTATCCATAAATCTAGATGTTCAAATGTCCTTGTGTGTGTGGTTCATATGAAGAAATTGACATAAGGCTAAAATGACCTGTCCTGACCTTGTAGGACATGTGATCCTCATCCACACAATTCAGATTAGATTTTTGAGCAAAATGAACATTAGTCAGCATGGGTTTGATTACAAGCCTTTGAAATGGGTCTCTGTAGTCTCCTTCTAGCACACAATAGCTGAGTATTCTGATAACACTCGTGCAGGTACTAAACCAGTTGTGCAAGGTGCACCTGTGCGCTGTAACTCTGATCCTGAGTTTTAATGGCTTATTGATGCAAGCCGGAAAACAAACCCTGGTTGTGACATAAGTTTGCTCGCAGATGATTGTTTCTCAATCTTAACCCTTGTGTGTTCTTTTATCAGGCATAGATAACAGAGTTTGTGTCAACAACACACTTTCACAATCAGCCCAAATTATCTCACAGGAGAATCGAATGTGGCGTCACTAAATATTCCAAATTAACTGACATAGAAAGTTAGATTTTCCTGTCGCTTTATAGTTGCTGCTGTCTTCCGTGTTGCATATCCCCGGGCAGTTTCCTGACGACTAATTCCAGGCTTCTCATGTTTCTCACACATCGTCCCCATCGGCTTCGGTATGACAAAGTGTTGCATCACGCTGCTTTTAAACACAGCTCCAGGAATCTTCATGGCTCCATTTCCGCATGTGTAGCCTCCATACAATTCATCCTGCCCACTCAAAGGCAGACAGTGGCCTTTCAGAGCCTCAGTGAGACTTACTTCTCAACATATCGAATGACTGTGGATCTGGTGTTACACAAGCGTATGACAGCAGGCAGCTCAAGCATGTCAGAAGTCATGTGGAGTGGAAGCACATCATGATGACTTTCTTAACTGTAGATGCTTCAGTTCCACTCAATACTTCATACATCAAGATAACACCTTGCTAGAGTTCTGCATTTCTGAAAAGGAAGTGGGGATGAGTTGGAGGCATGAGCTCACTCAGCTGGCAAAGAGCTCCTGACCATGAATAGGGGAATGCCCAATAATGTGTGTTTAACGCCCCCACCCCCCTTCTCTCTTACTCCCTTGGCACAGGCTCCCTCTGCCCTTCTATCTCTAAAATCCCACAGGCCTTCTGCTTTCTCTCTGCACAAAATAAGGCCTTTCCATCAGCACATCAGGGGCGGGTTTGGAAGAGTCTGAAAAAGCAGACATGTAAAGTATGACTGACTGTGTCCAAGGGGAGGAGCTCACAGGTGTTCACACAATACTCACCTGCACAAACTTGTACTGGGGAAGACTACACGGATACTCAAAAACACTTTTATCACTTTCAAGGAGTGGAGCAAAGATATCATTACATTACAGCTGTAATCAAAAGAGATAATTTGCACGAACGTGGAGATAAAACACCTTATCTGTGTTCTATAGAAGTAAATAGAAATGGAAAATTTTGGCCAATAGACACTCGCCGGTCAATTATTCTGGCCCCATTTCCAGGATGTAGCCAGAAAACAACTGAGCGCACGCACACACACACACGCATGCATGCACACAGTTAATGATCGCCATCAAGTCTGAGCATGCAGGTGAGACAGGAGATGGTCCACTCGGGTCAATATTAGCCCATTACCCTGTCATATCAAAAGCTTTCAACAGGCCGTGTGTTTGTCCCCACGTTAGCATAGCATGTCTTTTACAGAGAAACGCCTGCGTGTTTTTTCATTTCAAGCACTTTAATTGAAGTAAAAAATATAGCTTTATAAATCTTTTATCGCCACATGCATAAAAAAACATTAAATATATCACATGTTTGACTAAAACTTACAGCGCCAACATACAAAAAGACTGTTTGATTGAGTAAAGAAGTCATAGTTTGACATACAATATCATTTCTGTCATATTTGGCAGTACTGATGTATTTGGGTCATTACTGCCATTTGATTGGCTCCTTTGCCCCCCCAGCTCCCACATCATCTTTTCCTTCTGTGTTACAGTAAAATGCCCCTGACTCAGGGCCAAACGAGCCCCATGATTGGTAGAAAGGCACCCTGCTGGCGTGCTCCCTCTGAGTTGTGTCAGTTGATACATGTGAGCTTGATGCTACATTGTTGCTACATGTTACCATGGCGCTGGGATCTAGGACACTTGTGTTGCTGGGAGCGTTGCCTTCGGTTAGCAAGTTCAGAACAATGCCTGCATTGCGTGTCCTCCCAGGAAGGCAGGAGGACGGAATGCTCCGAAATGGGACCTGAGTTGGGTGCAAGTTACCGCCTGAACGCTGGGTGACGAGCTGGTGCTGCAGCCGCCTGTCAGCCCAGTCGTCCGGAGGCTGGCGGTGGATCTTCATGTGAGCGTTGCGAGACTTTATCTTGTAGAACATCCTGGAGCAGAGGAAGAAGACAGTGACGTAAAACTGGAAACTTGCTGCTGTGTCCTCAAGGAGGTTATTCTACTCACTTGCCGCACAGCTTGCAGGGGAAGAAACTGGCCAATGAGTGCACAGGAACCACCTCTTCCAGCACCAGAGGTCTGTTCATTGACTTGCAGTTGGGCGTCGTCTACGGAGAAAAGACCTTGACTTTGATGGACTCCTGCATTCCACACTATAACTGTTTAACTGGCTGAACTCGTTAAATGACCCAAATTAGCTGCACGTTTCTGAAGTGAAATAGAAACTGTCTGCAGAAGTCTCAGGCTCTGGTAGGAAGACTGATAGGAGAACTCTGAACACTGTATATTTGCTATGACTGGAATAAAATAAATATCATTAGAATATTTTAAAAAATGATTTCAGAGATTTTATTTTCAACTCTTAAATGGCAAAAAAAAAAAAAAAAAACAAGACCAAGAATGGAGCACGTTTTGGACCACGATTTTGAGACCCATTTGGGATTTAAACCTATTTGACTCTTCCATTACTGTTTTCCCTCTACTTCTATCTTATGCATGTTATTACAGATGGTATATCAAGGTGGACCCACCACAATATGACGAGACAAAGCGGAGTGTACTTACACCTGTCTGTTGCTCCAGCCCGCCATCTTGGTTCTCCTGCTTTTGCTTCTCCTGTTTATCATGCAGCTTCTTGTTCAGATAGAAGAATTCAACACACTGTTGTACAGTCTTGGTCCTCACCTGCAACATGTAACACACACACACACACACACACACACACACACACACACACACACACACACACACACACATTTAAAGTCTCAGTGATTGGTCACCCCTTGTAAGCCAGCCTAATGGTACAGTTTGCTCCAGAAATGGTGCTGTCACTGATGGTGGATGTACCGTTTTCCGGATGAGTGAAAACTCTTTCCCGTATGTTCCCAGAGCTGCATTGAAGAGGCTCTTTTCAGCATCAGTCCAAAAAGCGCTACCTAGAGAGATGGTGGGGAAGGAGGCGGGTGGGAAGGAGTCAGAGGCCATGAGAAACAATGAAGATGCATTCCAGCACCGGTCATCCTGCAACATAGGAGATGTTTCCCTGCCAAGAAGCACACCACCAGTGTGCACCGTGTGAGGCCTCGCAGCTCAAGGAATGATAAGTTTGACAGCATGACTACCTGCATTACAGTACAGGTTTTTTTTAATATCAGTTACGTCATAAATTAAATTTAACATTAAAGTGGTGGCTGTATCAATAACTGAATTATGCCCATTATATCAAACAGCCTGATGCCTTGTAATAATTAAGTCATTGGTTTGGACAAAATGCTCTGATGGACTGTTATGTTTAGGGAAAGAAGCTAAAAGGGCTGGCTCACAGAGGCTACATGAGCTGATTACAGATGGACAGAGGCTAAATGGTCTGTGTAAACCAGCAGTGAGAGGCTAAATGGCCCAGTAACTGTGGGACAGACAGGACAAGTTTGCTGTTCTAAGCAAGTTTAATTTCTGTCTGGAACTATCTGGCGCTATTTGCACAACGCAAATGGAGTTCAGAGGTTTACCAGAGTAGTGGTAGTCTCCTGCTGGTGACGGGTGTGAGAACAGCAGCATCTCCATGGTGGCCTGCACACGAGAGCAGCAAAGAGATAATATTGTGTAGAAAAAGAAGAGAAGAAGGGGTGAAGACAGTCAGTGTTACCATTGTGTCCCCCTGACAGCAGTGCAGGCAGTGCAGAGCCAGCTCTGTGTTGCTGCCCCCTCCTGGTAAACAACTGGAACTACACACGGACAGCAGCTTCTCCACTGCGGGCACACAAAGTGGTTACCTGAGCATTTTAATCACTAAAAACACCCCCTAAACTTCTGAATTTATTTAACAAAAGTAACTTTAATGTCTTTGAATTCTAAGTCCATCACATTGCTGTATCACCTTGGTCTTGTAAGTTGGCACTGTCCTCCAGGTCCAGCCATGGTTTCCAGAGCAACTGTTCACGAGGCGATTCCTCGTCTGTCGGCCACCTCGCTATTCCATCCCTTGTCAGGGCGTACGGGGGAAGCTCAGCCTGGAACTCATGACCTATGTTGACATATCTGGAAAGACAGAAGGAAGGAAGTTGCAAAATATGGACAGAACTGGAGATTCTATAAGTGTAAGGGCTGCTGTCCCAACATGCAAGAATGAAGACATAGTATGATGAAATCACATTTCAGAGGTGGTCTGGACCAAGTCTAAGTGTCCACGGCCACTATATCACTGTCTGGTTCACACTATACTCATATGTATGTACTGTATATATATATATGCTACTGTACTCACGGTGACACGCCCCCATCGCCTCCACCATCTGCTGCGTCTCTGTGATGCTGAGGGGACAGGTTGAAGGACAGCCCCTTCCCCTTGCGTGCAGGATTGAGGAGGGGCCGAGGAGTGTAGTGACCCTTCTGTTGACCCCTGCCAGAGCGTAGAATACTGGGAAATGGGGTTCCAGTGTAGATCTGGGAGATCTGGTGCTGAGAAACACACAGGTAGGTGTTTAGGTTGTCCAAACAGTCTCGACAAAGATGAAGTCTTAGAGACATGGCTGTACCTGCACTGGGTTTATAACGTCTGATGGCTTCTTCTGAGTCACCAGGAAAAGATCTGCCCTTTCTGCCATCTCATTTTGCTGAGATGGAAGGGAGGGAAGGTGGTAGGATGGAGGAAGACATGCGATTGTGGAGGGACGGAGCACGCTGGGAGGGAGGCCCGAAGCCAGGACCGATTCTGGGGACTTGTGCTTTTGTGAAGCTGCACGAATAAAAGAGGACAGATGTTATTGAAACGTTATCTGCGTTTGAGTGAGAACAACAATTTACATACAGGAAATGCTACGTTTCACATGCAAATGTACACGTGGGTATCAACCTACAGGGTTTTTTCATAAGGTGGCGGGGGTTAAAATTCCCGTGAATTGGCTTACGTTTAGGTACTTTTGAGCCTCTTTATGTTTCTCCTTTTAGATTTAGACTTGAATTTGGTCATTTTTCTAGAAAACATGTTTCACCCCTACACATTTACAGTTAGCCTTTCACAGTTAGCTTGTCAAGCATGTAATTTAGCAACTCAACATCTCTTGTTGTTGCTGAAATCTGAGTTGTCGGCACTCACCAGTCATGTCGCTGCGAGAAGACCTCAGGCTGCCCTTCGCATCGCCAAAGTTGGCGACGCTAAAGTTGTTGACGTCGCGTTCACAGTCAACTTTCAGAGCTGATGATGGTGAAAAGTTGTGTGCCATTAGTGGAAGCTTCCATATCATCCCAGATGTTTGGACAGATGGAAGAGACTGAGAGTAAGAAGCAAAGAACTGCAGAGCACCGAGAGATTCTCCCCCATGAGACGTGGAATGTCCGGTGCCCCCAAACGCAGCAGGAGAGAAAGAGGGAGGAGGTCGAGGTGTCGGGGGAGGACTAAGAACAGCAGACACCAGGGGTGAGGATGTGGAAGGAGAGGGGAAGGATGCAAAAGAGGAGTGGAAAGGTGATGAGGCGGAGGCTGGGGGCAGGTAGGAGTCTGGGTCAAAGGCGCAGCTTTGCCTGGAACTGTCCAGCCTCGGGCTTCCTCCCTTCCCAAATTCCCAAATCTGCCCGCCTGAATCGTCTTGAGAGATGATGGGAAACCTTCCTTTTCGCTGGGAGAGGAACGCATCAGAGAAGGAATCCAGCCTCTGAGGGTACGTCCCGCTGCCGATGCTGACAGGTGAGTGCTGCGCTGGGTCTCCTGTGTGTGTGTCTGCCGGTCCCCTGGAGGGCGACGCACTGAACCAGGGTCCCTCAATCTCTGCCGGCTGGAGATGATCCTCACCTGAGCCACAGCTGGAGCCGTAATCCTCATCTCTCCCTGCATAGTTATCACTCATGGTTGAATTAGTCCGGCAATGCTCTTGTCCGTCTGAGGCACTTCTGGTGAAGGGGGCCGTTTGTTGGCTCATGCTAACCTCGCTTTTATCTGCTCTGAAATTTTGCCTGATTTCCTCAATATCGGGATTCATGATGTGGAAAACTTCGTTTTCTTTAACGCAGCTATTTCCTTTGCTGTAAAAACATTCTGCCGCACTGTCAAAGCTCTCCCCGTCCTCCCAAATGTCCTCCCTTTTGCTTGTGTAGAAGTCATAGGTGTGAGGGAAATGGCTGCTTGCCCCGAGTTCCCCGTCCAGGTGGCCTCCCGCGTGAGCATCTCCGTTCAGGCCTCTGTCACCCCCGCCTCTCCCCCTCCGTCCACCAGGAGAAAGGTTTGAAATTAGGAAGGGCGTTGCAGAATCTTCGTCTCGACTTCCGTGTTCCTCCAGCGGCTCCGGGGCCGGCTGAGAGGGCGGGTATCCCAGTTCGGGTCCCTGGAGGCTGTGCAAGGTGAGGTGACAGGACGGGAGCTGGTGGTGGTGGTGGTGTTGATGCTGGTGGGAAGAGAAGGACTGCGTGGATGAGTGGTCGCTCATGATGGCTCTTAGGGTGTGATTAGAGCGGCTGCAGGAGACAGACAGAAAGTGTGTGAGCATCAATTAATGACTATTAGCTTGTGAGAAGACGTCTGGATACGAGATCAGAACCGAGAGATCAGCTGGTTCCCCCGAACCTGCTAACATTTATGCATAAAGCACTTGATTCTCTCTTGAAGTGACAGGAAAGTAATTATGATCTGACTTGTGTGTTAATAACAACCGTTGTAAGCATGTGGCATTTGAACCAGACGCAGATGAGGACTTTCAGCCTGAGCGCGCACGTCGGGTCAGAGCTAGATGGATTCCTAAAAAGCCCATGCAGAAGTCAGAGAGATTGTTCTCACTATGTTCAAGGTGTGAGAAGAAGAAACAAATCAGATGGTAAGAATCTTTCCTTTCAGTGATCACTGCTGTCTTTTCAGCCTGTCGTCTGTCTCTACTGAAACAACTGTCTCTAAATAGGACACAGAGATGAAGAAAGACAAACGGAAAGTTCGATCAGATAAAGTCAGCTTTTGTTTTACCCTTCTTTGGCGGTTTATTTCCTTCTTTCATGCATTCTGCCGCCGTCAACTTGCATCCCATCTTTTCTTAGAGGTTTCTTCATTTTTCTCTCTGATTTCATCCGTCCACCTCCTCTTCACCCTGGTCACCGCTTTTCTGCTTTTCAAACTCTGCGACATGTACTTCCTATCTTTCTCTGTCTCTCTGCCCGTCCTTCTCTCACTTTGCTGTCGGCGCTCGCGCGCAAGCGCACACACACACACACACACACACACACACACACACACACACACACACACACACAGACTTTACACAGATATTCAACAGGGGAGTTTTTTCCTGATTATATAAAAAATATAAAGAAATTAGTGAAAAAAAAATTCTGTAAATCATAAATACTTTGGAAAAAATGTTAGAACAAAAGTTATTTCTTGCCATTTCTTTCAACCTCGTTTTTGTTAACTGAAAAAGGACCAGAAACCAGACGGTAACGTTTCCCGTTTACGTCTGTTCTTGTAGAAAAGTGGACTTGAACGTTCTTTCAATGTCCCCTTAACACAAATTTGGAGGCTCCCCTGAAAGTAAGGCATGTTCTCACACACACACACACACACATACACACACACACACACACACACACACACACACACACACACA
>BJFM01002385.1:293578-306098 GCA_016586285.1 Arothron firmamentum | reverse complement strand
TTGTTGTCGCTCCACTTCTCCTTGAAGGACGATGAAAGGTTACTGTGATGTAAATGCCATGTGCGAGCATGCGTCAGACTCAAATCGAGAGTCAGTCATGAGTGTGCACGGCGGTGGTTGGGTTGCACAGCGGCGTGGGATGCACAGGCAGGTGGCTGTGACGGGCTCCGATTCCCGTTATCACTGGCTTCAAACCTCCCCTGCGATACCACAGCCGCTCTACGGCCCCGTATTGTACCAGGACCCTGAAATTACTCAGGTGCTCAGGGGACTGTTTGACACCTTACGTGTTAGACATCATATTGCACATAATCTGTGAGAAACTTTGTACATTTCATTTAGTAATTACAAAATACTGCGCGTCTGTAAACCACCTGTTGATTAGCCTAGCTTGCAGCTAGAAGCATTCTTTCACCTTGTGTGTAATCATCTAACATTTTCTATTTCACAAACGGTTAATTGTAACCCTGCTTCCTTTATAAACATCTGTGACACACTTGTTTACACCTGTATGTCGTAAATATAGCCTACATCTCATCTGATATCATCTCCCAAACGCGTCAGAGATATCTTACGGGACACTTGCCAAAACACCAGAAGGCAGGAGCCGGGCTGAAAACATTTATTTGTTTTCTGAGTAGAACTTTTGAAAAACAAACAAACAAAAAAAAAACAGGCCACGGGTCACTTATTTTCCCTGTTTGGAGGGAAAACTTCAAAGCGAAAAAATGTTAAAATAAAAAAGAAGGAATGCCCACAGGCTGACTAGGGAATGTTTTTTAACATTTTGACAGGCGATCATGTGCGAAAAAAGAAACAAATTCACAATGTGCATTTGCCGCATCTCTGAGAAACCAACAGCAACATTAAAACCCAAATAAAAGAGCTGAACTACAGAGGAAGGTCAGATTTCTGCAGTAAAAGGGGAACTGATGGAGTGATTTCAGCATCATTTTAAACTCTCTGTGGCTTGTTGCCATCTTCAGACGCTGTAGGGGAACTGCAGCAGGAGCGCCTGCCCCGGCGCCAGAGTTAGCTTCCCCAGCTCAACGTCGGTGTCTACTTTAAAGTTTTCATCGGTTGACACCATCACTTTGGCCTTCCCAGGCAGTTTTACTTCTGCAGGGACAGAGACAGAGTGTTAAAATACTATAACAAAGCAAATTTGGCTTAAAGGGATGAAATGTGCATTTCTCTGCTCTTGCCTGTAGTTGCCAGTTTAAAGGCCTCTTGAGCTGTGCCCCAGTTGACGGCGGTTATGTATCTCTCGCTCTGGTCCCACAGACGGAGGAAAGCCACCGATGTGGCTGAGGAGTAAAGGGAGTAGTAGTCGCCGTGGAGAAGAGAGCGCTCTTTGCCTCGCAGGTCGCTGAGAGAGATGAACCATTCCCTCAACTCAAGGCGCTCCTTATTCTCAGCCTTGACGGTTTCGTTGACAGCCTCTCCGTCAGCTGGTTCCTTTTCTATATCCCAAATCATTTTTGGATAAAAAGAACCCTGAAAACAAATGCAAGGATGCAGAGAGAGGATTATAACCCGCTCTTGAAAACACATGTGAACATTATTAAATCATTTCTGTGTCCCTCTCTGCCTTGCCTGTCTTGAGTGAAGGCCAATTTCATCCCCGTATGTGAAGACTGGCGTTCCAGGCAAGGTTAACAGCAGGAGATGGTAGAGGCGGATCAGGGCTGGGGTTGTTGCTTGTTTAGACAGCTGCTCCCCGTCAACGGCCCCAATACCCCATCCAAGACTCCTTTGTGCAGATTTAAGGGTGTCCATTGTATTGATGAGCACGGGACCTGTACATAATTCAATTTCAGGATAAAATTACTACCTGCAAGTTAAGAAAATTAAAACATTTGAGAGAAGGAAAAAAACAAACCAAACACCTACCTTCAATTTTGGTGCTGAGCAGATCGGTCAAGAGGAGATCAACACCGCTGCTGTTGAGAAGCTGAGATGCTTTAAATGCTGAAACATTTTTAGCCACACCCATCAAAGCCCTAGGGGGGGAAAAAAAGAAATGTCAGCAAAATATTTCACGCTGAGAAAAACAGGCAGAAATCAAGTTGTGATTTCACAACAGGCACTTTCGATAACTGACTGTAATTCACAATTACGCCACAAGGTGTCGCTTCAGGACAAAGCCTTCAGGGCAGTGGCGTACCAAGCAAGTCCTAATCTCTTTCATCCCACCACTCCACAAACTCCTGCACAACTGGAATGCTTTTTTCTTCCTCAGCAAGCAAACACATCATGTGACATGATACACCACCTTAGGGAGAATTCCAGGAGTTCTGTTCTTGTTCAGAACCCTGTTCTCTGCAGAATGAGGTCAGCCAACAGCAGTGACGGTTACCTCTTTTTGCCATCTTGAGAGGAATTAGTCTGGACGGCGGCCTGCAGCTTGGACCAATCTTCAGAACCCGAGGCGACAGCGAGGTCAGACACCTTGATGCCGTCGACGCCCAAACTGAGCCAGTACTCTGCAGCAGCCTGCGAGAGAAGGGAAACCTCAGTTCTGTGCTCCACTTAAACCTTGAACGACTACAGAACCGTTTCTGTGATGCACCTCGACTTTTTCAATGTCTTCTTCGATAGGTGTGAACCAGGAAGTTGATCCCAGGTAGTTAGGAGTCAGATCAAGCATCACAGAAATGCCTAAAAACCAAGCAGAGCCAGCAAGTAAAAATCTGTGCAGTATAGCACAAAGCCTGTTAATTATTATTAAGTGACAATTGGTTACATAACTGATGTTATCTGATGACCTACCCTTTCTGTGCGCCTTTTCTAACACGTTGCGCAGGTCTTCCTTTGTCCCCTGCTCGGGGTCAACCTCCTGGAGGCTCAGAGTGTTGGGCTGGTCGGCCTGGACGGTGTGAAGAGGACCAAGAACCAGACCTTTCACCTTCAACTGGTTGATGCTGTCCAACTTTGCTTCGATGCCTGGACAAAAATGAAAAGGACGGCGAGAAGGAAATGTTGATGATTGAGAGTTAGTGAGATCAAAAGGTCAAAGACCTTTGCCATCTGGACAGACAGCAGAGGAGGAGAAAGTTCTCAATATTTACTCAGCACAAGAGGGTGTGAATAACTCCCTCCACACATTCTGCAGGCCATGTCAGTGAGCACAACTAGGCCATTCAAACAGGCACACCGACAAATCATGTGGCCCTGCTGGATTGAGGGTCACATGATTTGTCTTGCACAGTTTTGTGCTGTTCAGAGCCGCAATGAGCTACAACTTCCTAACAGACAGATAATTGATGACTTCTGGGCTTTCTGTTCTTTAAACCCTGACTCGTGCGTTGTTCAGCCTGTTGACAGCCTAGTCAGCAGTCTGTTATCAGGATAGCTGACAGGGACACTGTGCAAGTCAGAAACTTGGAGATTCTTTTGGAAAGGCAACAACAGGAAGAGAAATGTGGTATTTTTACCTTTTATTCCATCTGAGAAAGATTTGGCATCAGGGATTTGGTACAGGGGCCCCTCGTTCCACCAGTTCATCTCGGGGATGGGCTTGCACCGAGGGGCCTGCACGATGATCACGATGGCTCCGGCCAACATGCCAACCCAGCCCAGCCAAAACAGGATAAGAAGCACAAAACGAGTTCTCACCCACCTAAAAAGAAGAAGGGCACCGTGGCGTGACCACACAAAACCCGCCACACGTGCGTAGGCATAAGACAAAGCAAAACTGTCTTACCCAGGGGTGCCAGCAACCTTCATCAGCTCGTCCTTAGAGAGTCCAGTGAATGCAACTTCGTCCTCAGGGACCTTCAGCTTGACGCTGCCATTTTTCTCGGCAGCTGCAGCCTGTCCATCCCCCGTCATAGGCTGCTTCTCCGGGTCCATTTCACTCAGCTCCACATCCTTCATGTCGACCTCCGTGTCCTTGATCATGGCTACAGCTCGCTCCTGTTAAGATGGAGCCACAGAGGACTGCAAATTATTTTCACCTCTGTGGGCTGCGTGGTTTTAATCTCAGTGTGAGAAATATACCGGCAAGTACAAAATCAGTTTTTTCCCCCTGAATTATCTTCAATTAGCGATTGTTGAACGTAGCACTGCATGGATAATCTATTAAATTAAATAGAAAACGTAAAAACTAGACTTAGCCTCATCTAAAATGTCGCCCAGAGAAGATGATGAAATTAACCTTATCTTTTACGTCACCGGTCTAAGCACGAGGAGATCCGTAGCGACACACGTTTGGTTTTTTTTTTTGCTTTTTTTTTTACCGACACCTCCGCGCTAAAAGGTATTTTCCCGATTACAAAAATATGTGAATTGAGATATACATTACCTGTTAAATAAAACCACGTATGTCCGTCTGAATATGTTTAAAATAGCCTTTCGTTTCTCAGGCGATGGTAGTCTGGCTGCCGGGATCAGTCTGTATTTGTAGCTAGCTCCGACTCTCCGCCTACGAGAGGACGTCCTCATAATCTCCCTCCGCCCATCGGTCCATTCGGGACTATTTGATCTCAAAGACCATCATCGGTCTGGCGATAAATGTTGGAGTTTCTGTCCAAATTGTTCACGGCCTGTCTTACAGAACAAGATTTTGGTGTGTAAATAATAATGTTTCTACTTTAGTAATGTTGGTCAGGAACTACACGTCTAAAAAACATACGCAATCCAGTGAGATTATATGTCAACATTAAAATAAAAGCCAATAACATTGCCATTGGCCAGTACTGTTACAATAACCCTGTTTTTGATTTCTAGAGTTAATTAACTTAACATCCCCTGTGTACTTTCTACAATGCACAAAAAAAAGAAACAAACAAAAAAAAAATCCACATACGTCACTGTGAAATGTTTCCACCACAGTGTACACACAATAAGATTCTTCTGCAAACAACTGGATGGAAATGATCAACTGGACACAACTAGCTGATAAACTTTTGATTGGATTAGTCTCTGGGTGAGGCATTTCACTGTTTGATGAATGGAGATTACCCATCTTTGATCATCAACCCCTATTTTTGTCACAATCTCGTTCAAACAATTACCCAGACAATTACCCAAGACAATTGGGCTAATCCGATCAATTGTCTTGATTTAACAGGCCAATAGTTAAACATCTGATGTGAACATTTAAGTACTTGATTAAAAGAATTGACGGTTTTATTGCAGAAATAAAATGTAAACACTGCTGCACACGTGAAGCAGCGTCTGGGGAGCATGTCAGCACATGTGAACCTACAGCCTGAAACGTTTCATTGCAAGCCTCTATAAATAGTTTGTTGGCCCCGGCTTTGAACAGCCCCGATGTTGACATTGAGCAGAGTAACGCTGTATTCATAGTAATGCCTCTGAGCTCGGCAGCTATACTACAGCTTCTCAGAAACGCACCCACCAAACCTAAAGGCCCTGCACACAGCGTAGCGTTGTTTTCCAGGAGTCATTCATCAACAGTGTGTGTCTAATACAGCTGTAAGACTGCTACCTCCACAAGTAATCCCACTCTTTTGGTCTCTTTTCCTTCCTTCCTTCCATCTGTCCACTCCATCTGCTTGCTGTGGTCTGCATGTATGCATCTGTCTGCTGCTCTAGTCTCCATATTTGGTTGTCTATTGCAACTTTGCTGCTCATGATTATTAATTTACTACCTCAAATAATCTTGGCATGTAGTGTGCCCTACATTTGAGTTTAAGGCCATGTGGGTTAATTAGATAGAGTTTAATGTTACAAGCCTTTTAATATTTCCGATGACATTTGCAGTTTTATTAGACCTTTTTGAAATGTAATGCTTCACCTGATGAACCTTTAAGCATTGCCAAGACAGAAATAAGAACTCTCTCTGGCCCTTTTTCCTTTCTGCAACTCACTACACCATTTTCTATTTTTAATGCGCTCATGCCTGCACGTGTCTGTCAGGCTGTATTAGAGCTGCTGACTCTTGAGTCAGGAAATATGGCGGAAAAAGAAGCTCTCCATTTGTCTGCTATAGTAGAAAATAAAATCTAAAGGACCTTTAAGAGGAAGAGAATGATGAGGGGCTACATGTGGGGGAAGAAGATAAAGGAGGTGTTGCTAAGAAAGGGGAGGGATCAGAAAAAAAGGGGGAAGGTTAGCCAGAAAGACAGATATGGGTATACGAAGGCGTAAACATGTTTACCAGTTAAGTGAAACATAAAACTGCAGTCTGGTAATATTATGAGCTTGGTGCTCGGAATCAGAACATCTCACCTGACTAGTTTGTTCCCCATGTTGTGTAAACCAGCACAGACATGGACAAAATGTTCACTGAGCCAATATTCTTTGTTCGTGTTCAGCAGTAAAGGAGGTCAGTCAAACTAAGAATACACACACACACACACACACACACACACACACACACACACACACACACACACACACACTCGTACAAGTATTAAAAAAGGGGGAGGGCAGAACTGTTTCATCGTACGGGCTGATTTTGCTCACGTTGTAAGGCAAAAACCGCCATGAGACTGTAACACTATGCAGGATAAGAACGTTTCCTGGAGCATGAAAACAGACCATAATTGCTAATGTGACCTCTAGCCTTAGCTTTGTGAAGAACGGGTATATTTTTGTCACACATATACAACAGAAGACAAAACAAAGTCAAATATATAAATCAAATCAAGATTACCGGAGTCTGACGTTACAATATTTCAGCTGTCCAATTAGGAAGGAAAAAAATAACACTGTTCTTTCAGAAGAATTTTCATTCCTCTCTCTCTCTCTCTCTCTTTTGCACTCTTTCTCACACACAAAGAGAGAGAGAGAGAGAGAGACACACACACACACACACACATAGGGCCTCCCTATAAATACTTGTCTGATCCCTGTACTAGAGTTTATTTTGCAAGGCCTTGTGAGCTTTAGAAACAAGGAAAGAAAAAAAAACACAGACCAGTTAGATCCAGTCTGGTTGGGGTCTCAGACTTTCATCCCATTGTTGTCAGGCAGCTCATACTGAAGCACAGTACTTCTGGGAAACAGCACTTTCAAGTCATCCTAAACAATATATGATTCCTAAATGCCAGCTTGTTTGTTTTGACAGCCTGTTTTTTCATGTAATTTTAAAACATCAAAAAGAAAACCTATCCACTCCTGCACTGACAATTGGTCCTTTTATTCCCTTTGGATAAGAATGTGTCCCAGTTTTCCTCTCACGCACAAAAAGGAGGCAGCCCCTCTAACTGATGACTACAGCAACAAATTAGTCCTGCACATTAGTACGCTCACCAGTAACCCCCAGAATGCAGTATATTCCACTGATTTTACAAAATAAAAGTCAAATTTATGGCTACATTTTATGTTTGAATGTGTATTTTGAAGACAAATAAAGGGACACTTTAATGTTTGTATTTCCCTTTCCTCTCTGCTAAGTATGTCTCTTTTCCGTGTGGCTTATTTCAACCAGTTGAAACAATACCTCACTTTCTTACATAAGAGCTCAGCTTGATGTGAGGGGAATTTAAAGTGCTTCATTGTTACAGATCAAGAAGTCTGGCTGCAGCTAGTTTCTGCTCTGAACATGTTTATTTTACTGCCAGAAAGATATAGGAAAGTGGGACCTACCTGCATAAAGATGAACACAACCTGTTTGACTGGGCTGCTGCCTGCATGTCAGTAGCCAAACAGGTTGTGTCAAATTAAATATTTGCCTAATTTGTGGCAGTTCTATGTTTCTCCTCCACTTTTACGGGCAATTACAACTGAAAGCCTAACCTTTGAACCGCAGGCTGTTAAATATAAACGCACACCTTTCACACGTTTTAGGACTTTACAAACACGTCTTGAAGATCCTAATAAGTATGATTATATCAGCGACCTTTATAAAATGAAATAAGCGTATTATAGTTGTTGATTGACAAAAAGAAGCCATGAAAAGGGCGTTGTTGAGGAAGAGGTGTGGGATAATTGCGTCATGCATCTTCACACGAGTGTCTTTTTGTTAGTGCTTTCTTTGTTGCATTGTGTGCTTATCTTATTACTATTATTTTAGACACATTGTGTTAGGTTTTTTGGATTTATGAATGTTTTTACTGGTTTTGTTGGAAATGGAAAATTAAAACGAATTTCATTCTTATTTATATGACGTAAAACCCACTGGTTGATAAATGGATATTGAGCGCCCTCTAGAGCATTCAATTGGTATTGGCGTTATCTGAAAACGTCGAACCACCAAACGTCATCACGTATTCCCGACGTTACAAACCCGGAAATAAGCCGAGTCGAGGGAGGCGGGATCGAACACAGCCACTACAGACAAAATAATTTTCTAACAGCTCCACTTTCAACCGGTCAACGACACAATTTTCCTTCTGTTATTAAAGATGTCGCGGAAAACCAAAGATGAATATCACCGGTTCTTTACCGTTTCTGAACCACGAACACATGAGAAGGGGCACACCGAGTACAAAGTGACAGCAAGGGTTGGTTTCTATTCTTTTTTTTTGTCTTTAACGCAAATATGTCATGTTTCCCATGCTCGACAGTTCTATCTGTAAAGTTAATTTACCTTTGAATAATCTGCACTGTTGGATGCATTTATGCTGACATATAAGCATTGTTTTATTTCGTCTGCATAAATATGCATTATTTCCCATGTGTTTATAATGCACTACAGTGCAATAATCCAAAGAAGTTGCTGTTCAGACAGCAGAAACATACACAAACAGTGGCCTTTTATGTCTTTCCTTGTTGCTCAGTGAAGCAGCCTGGACTTGTGATTTACAGCCCTCATGACTACACTAATACCCCGTGAACAAGTGAAGCATGCACAGAAAATTCTTGATTTGGATGCTTCTTTTTTTTTTTAACGAATTATGTCTTAAATTATTCAAAACCCTAGAAGTGAACCAGTGTTAAGATAGATTTTTTCATTTATTTTTTGTTTGTTTTTGTGTCTGTTTAGTTTGTATCCAAGCGTCATCCAGAAGATGTTAAAGAGGTGGTTGTGTGGAGGCGGTTCTCAGAGTTAAGGAAGCTCCATGGAGAGTTGGCCTACACACACAGGAATCTGTTCAGGAGACAGGAGGAGTTTCCACCTTTTCCTCGGGCGCAAGTCTTTGGTACATGGGCAAAGCTTTTACAAAACCTCTTTTATGGTCACATGATGCTCAGTGGATGACTGTGCTAATCCTTTTTGTCATGTAGATTGAGAAAAGTGATCTTACATGTGCTTTCTGCCGACATTCTTTATATGTCGTTTCTACCGCTTGAAAAACAGAAATAGAATTTCACCATTTCTGTATCGATTGAAAGCTCCAAGGTTTTTGTGTTGTCTGTTTCAGGAAGGTTTGACGAGGCTGTGATTGAAGAGAGGAGAAAGGCAACAGAGGCCATGCTTCAATTTTCAACCACCATACCTGCACTGTACAACAGCCCACAGCTCAAAGAGTTCTTTAGAGTATGAAACCTGCATAGGAGTGGAAAAAAGTTCTTCTTTACCTTTTTAAACATGAGACTCTCTCTCTCTTTTTCCTCCCAGGGTGGTGAGGTCATAAGGCCTTTGGATCCCACGTTGTCCTCTGATGGAGCGCTGCCTCCTCCGCTCATCCCACTCCCAAAGAGGAGGGCCTCAGACTGTGAACCTATAGAGGAGGAGGAGGGGAAAGAGGCCCCAACTTTACCTCAAGACCTCGGCGTCAGTGTGGGCTTGGATTTGGGAGAACCAGAAGTGGCGGCTGAGGCTTACAGCGAGATGGGCGGCTCGCCTGCGCAAGAATCAGAACAGGATCTTAGCGATACAGAGCTGGATAACACAGGTGCAACTTAGGGTAGAGGGTGCTTTCTGCTCATTTATTTCTTTTTTTTAAGCTTCTGGTTAATGTTTCCAGATCTAGCTGCATCTCTTCACCCACCCCCTGCCGATAACCACCAATCACTGCAGTCCCAGGAAGAGTTTGAGTCCCTGTTTGACTCTGTGGCAGAAGAACAAGCACCGTCTCCAGAGGAGGACGGGCTACCTGCACTGTCTGATAATGACCTGGCTGTCTTCGATCCCTGCTACAAACAAGGTGAAGACAAATGCAAAAAAGACAAAAAATAACTGGGAAAATAAGACACTTCCAAATTTGTAATTTGGACCCCACTTTAGATCGATCCGATTCCGCCAGTGACCACAAAGAATTATTCTCTCTGCTGTCAACGAGTGTGGAGGGAGGGGCTGCTGAGTACTTGAAGCAGGCCGCGGATGAGCTGAAAGCGGCCATGGAGCAGGAACAGGAGGGAGAATTCAGCTCTGCCATTCGTGGTTACAGGGCAGCAGTGGATATACTGATCACTGGAGTACAGGGTGAGTAAACGTGTTGAATCAGCACGTCTGACTGCACAGCGTCTTCTCTCTTGCGAAACCTGAGCCAACAACTTGTTTGCCATCTTTATTCTGCCCTACTTACTGATAAACCCCTCACACGTAAAAGGTAAAAAGGTAAAATCACCTTGAGCTGCTGCATGTCTGGCATGTCAGTCATGCCAACACTGCTACTTTGTTCTGGTATTGACTGTTCTTGAGAGTGAACTTTGTCAGCTGCTCGGACACAGATTAATCTCTGGTTTGTCTGCAGCTGCTTTGCTCTGCAGCTGTTGTAAACGTGCGTTCTGAGTGTGCATACATCGGCTGAATTCTCTGGGAGGTCACCAGGGTAGCGTGGCCGAGCGGTCTAAGGCGCTGGATTAAGGCTCCAGTCTCTCCGGGGGCGTGGGTTCGAATCCCACCGCTGCCATTACATTTTGAACATCAAAAATTAAATTCTAGAAAGTAATTCTAAGGTCAGAAATAGGAACACATGGTTGATTTGAACTGATTGATGTTGAGACATTTTTACTTTTCTTTCATTTCTTTGTTTTTGGCTTAAGAATTTCTATATTAAGAGCCTTACTTTGTTCCTCCCATGTGTCTGTCCATCTAGGAGACCCAGATCTGACACGCAGGGAGTCTGTGATGAGGCGGACGGACCAGTACCTGAAGCACGCCGAGATGTTAGTCGACAGGCACCTCTCACCCACATGTATGCCTGCCAACACACACACACAGGACCCATAGGTACAACAAACATGTTGTGTATTCATAGAGACAGCGCACATGCAAAAACTAAAGTCGAAGCTCAGGGTTGTGACTGTGCCTGTTCTTGTGGACTCACACTCCACAAGAACAGTAACTGACTTTTGTTGAGCTCAGCATTTTTCACAAAACCAAAACACACTAAAATGCAGCAGGTTGTTGGATCTTCGTTGTACTATGTTTTTTGCTCATAACAGAAGTAATTTGCACTTTGCACAAATTGTGATTTTGTGAATAAAATCTTTTTAATTTAAATCTTGCTGTGTTGTCCCAGCTTTTAATCGGAAATAATGATATTTCAGCATTTTCCCTGACGTTTAATGCACCAATCTGCAGTAGCAGGGCAGCTCCTGTGGGTAGTGCTGTGGGCTCGTAACAGTTCCACATCCATGTTGTCAAAGCTCAGATAAATTGTCAACTGAGTAGATCTATACTCAAACAAATCTAATCTAATCACCATGACAACAACTTTTCTGATTAAGGACCTTACACAAGCAACAAGTCAAGGCCTGGGAAGCAACTCAATGGAGGAAATGTGGCTAAACGTTGAACTGTAGCTTAAAAAAATATTTAAACCTGCAGTTTCTTTTACGTTTGCAGTTACATTAGTGTACTCGAAAATACTTGCACCCCATAAAATGGGTGCACTCTGCTCAAAATGATTAAAAGGGCCATAATTTTGTAAATCCCCTTATAATTAGACCATTTGTCCCTTCCAACTTTACGTTCTGGGTTGATCTCTGCAAAAATGATAGTTTGAAACATAAAACAAGACAATCTGTGACGGGAGGAGGCAGACAGAGTGTGAGGAATGGAAGGACAAAGAGGTGGAGGGGTGACAAAAAAGGGGCGGCCGTCGTGAGGAAAAGGCTCCCCTCGAAAGCGGGTTGTGGGGAGTGACGGATAACGGAGAGGATGGAGGAAAGGAATAAAGGAGGGTTATGATTAGAGGATAAGCACAGCTCATCCCTCCATTGTTAAATGGATGGAAAAAACTGACCCTCCCTTTTCCTCTTATTTTCATCCCCCACTCTTTTTTGCATGCTTTGTTTTTGGACACTGCGGGGCGCTTTGAGAGGACAACTGAAAAGAGGGAAAAAAAGGAGACAGCATAGCTCCATCCTGTTATATATCCCTCTTTTCCTCTCATCTCTCCACCTCTCTGCTGCTCTGCCCGTCTCTCCCTCTTTTCTAGTGCTGCACCTGTGAAATGCAGAAGAGGTTGTGGGATAGAGAGGGAGATGGAGAGACAAAGAGGTGGATGGAGGGATGGAATTGGCAGGGAGGGGTGGTTGAGCTTTAGAACATTAGCATGCTGAGAGTGTCAGCACTCTTCTCTTTCTCTCCCTCATCCCATCCTTCTTTCCATCCCTCCCTCTCTGTCTTTCTCCTCACTGGTCACTGCAATTATACCATCAAAACACTCCAGCCTGAGAGCATAATAGCGTCCTCCTGTGTGTGTGTGTGTGT